>JADBJO010002722.1:262500-270000 GCA_016801955.1 Conus betulinus
CAGGTTACACGTTATGGGCTTTGGTGCTGGCGCTCCCCGTGCGGCTCGTGGTCTCCCCCCCCCCCCCCCTCTCTTACGCTTCCGCTGTGGGGGGGGGGGGGGGGGGGGGGGGGGGGGGGGGGGCGGGGGCGGGTAGGCAGGGCCGGACAGCAACAAGAGACGTCGGAGCACAGCTGGCATGTCGATGAGTATCTAGCTTGTAGTGTCTTTAAGAATAGCCCAGCCTATGGTCAAACAACTAGTTAGGAAATGTATACTAATTGAGGAAATACTAGAGGCCTTTTTTTAATCTTACCTGATTGGCTAGTACCATAAAGGTTCGAGGATATATATGTTGGTATACAATAGTGTTGTCTATCAACTGTAGGAAATATTGTCTCGATTAACTAGTATGTTTTGTGACTCTCAAGATATGGTCTCTCTAACAATCTGACGCAAACCAATACTGACCGATGATTACCGATGTCAAACGCAAAAATCCTGTACGCCCTGAACGGATCATAGTCATATATGTGCGACTAGATGTTATGTGAGGTTGTATGGACGGTACAATACTTTGATGGAATTGATGCTGATATAGGGATTAAAAGACAGGAAAACATAGACCAGTGTATGTAAAAACAAACAGAAACAGGCATCTAAAGACAGTAAGCGAAACAGATACACCTTTCGAAGCCTATGTACTACTTTCTGAAGACAAAACAACCCTCATATCTACCATGCCACAATTAGCACAAACACGCACGAATGCAACAAAGAAGAGGTTAAAATCGAAACTTGGTTACTACCAACGGACTAAAGGAAAGGTCAAGGTCGGCCTTGCGCTGGGTGTGGCATATCCTCGGCGCGAAAGCAGAGAGGAGGGCGCCACATGTGGCCTGGGGCGACCCGGAACATGCACAACATATAATTAATAACCGAAAGAAGGTCTAGGTTTTCGCTGTGCATTCATGTGTCTCGTTAACCTTGTACAATGCTGAATGTCTGACAGGTACCTGTAGTGACTTGATGCTAATCGATGTCGACCGATGACCACTGAAGTAAGATACAAAACCTAACAGGCTATGTCTTGAATGAATCATCATGATAAATGTGTGACTAGATGTTATATGGGGCCCCTTTGATGCCAGAATACTTTTGATGAGTATAAAGTATAAATAAAAGGATCAGGCTATGTTTGCACACAGGAAGTATGTTTGTAAGCACATGAATGAAAACTGAATACGATATATTACATGGGTACAATACTTACATACAAATGTATAGCACTTGAAATGCATGTGGATATCTATAATATATATCACTGCCGTAAAATGTTGGGGTAGTTTTTCGGCATGTTCTTGATTGCAATGAAGTCAATACATTATTTAAACCTTACCCTAACCCTAACCCTAACTCAAGTTTTGGAAAAAAAAAAAAAAAAAAAAAAAAAAAAAACCGATCTCCGAAAACAAGGCCTTCATAGCGAGAGAATCGTGAATCCCCGATACGCTACACCACATCCGCTAAGTTTTGAGACCACGCTGCGCATGATTTAAGTTGATGGATAAATGAACTGATTACTAAGATGATAGAATTCTAGAAGAGGGTCTCGTGGCTACAACTTAGCAGATGTCTGACCTACGCATTAGCCCAGCGCACTGGTCAGACCTTGAGTACCTACCTAACATTTTATCACACACATACACGTGCGCGCGCGCGCGCACACACACACACACACACACACACACACACACACACACACACACACACACATGAATGCGCACGCGCCCACACATACGCACATGCGTATACGCCTGCATACGACACACACACATACACACGTATTTGTGCACATACATACATTATGCAGATACGCGCGTGTGCTCACATACGCCCACAAATCACTAACACACATGCATATGTCTTTCTCCACACGCATATACACACGCACTCCCGTACGCACACACACCCACGCGCACACACACACACACACACACACACACACACACACACACACACACACACACACACGTGCGCGCGAGCACACATACGCACACAAGCGCGCGCACGCACGCACGCGCACACACACACACACACACACACACACACACACACACACACACACACACACATACGCACACACGCACATCCGGCACACAAACATGCGCTCGTACACACACACAGGCACACGACACACACACGTACCACACACACACACACACACACACACACACACACACACACACACACACACACACACGGACCCGGGCCCATACACCCACACCCACACATTTGTACATTCACTACACACACAGACAATGATAAAAAATGGAAATCCTCAACACTCCCGAAACAACCGCAAAATCAATTAGATCAGCGATGTAAGCAACGTAGTGTTTGAAATCATTCTGAATGGATTACAGTTGAAGACAGACACCGTTGTATCTGAAAGGCTGAAGTATCATCAAACAGATTTTCAAACCTTCGCCCAGAACACCTCCAACAACAGGAGCAGTTGTATCTTGTCTTCACAGACTTCAAAAAAGGCGTTTGACAGAGTCTGTCCACACGTCGTCGTCTAAAGGCCGTTATGAAGAAATTTGATATCGGGACAAAGTTAACCAAGGACACCCAGCAAAATCTGCTTCAAAGTGACCAGTGCAGTACTCACAAAGGGCGCGACCGGAAAGTGGTCCTACACATCAGTCTTCGTCAGGGCCTCTTTACTCTCCAGTACTTTTGAACCCAGTCCTGGCAGCATCATGAAGGATCCACTTGAAGATCATGTCAACACAATCAGCACTGCAAGATTCCAGGGGGGCCGGAAGAGCTCAGTTCGTAGAGCGCCCGGACTCGTAATCTTGGTGATCCTGGGGTTGCGGGTTCGAATCTCCGCCAAGCCGTTTCGTTACAGGTGGATGTTTTCCTCGAAGTTAGCATCGGTTCTGACTCCACTTCCCTTACAGTCCTTCGAATGAGACCATAAACCGAGGTTCTGTGTGTGAACGCACGGATAATACCATGTACACACGTAAAATCCCATCACCAACTTTCGGAAGAGAAGGCCAGTTTGGCCGTTGGTATGGATGACACGTTACACATAGCATGCAGCCTGCGTGAGAAATGGAAAGACTGAAGGAAGTAAGGAAATTGAGAGTGAACGATATTGAATGATATGGACTGGATGACACGGGAAACGACTGAATGAAGCGCCAGCTGCCAGCTCTTCAGTCGGCACTACCCAGGTAGGCAGCCCGTTATGTAAACGAGTGTGGATTGTAAAGCGCTTAGAACTTGGTCTCTAGTCGATGATAGGCGCTATATAAGTATTCATTATAATGACAACAAAAAGAACTATCTTGAACCTTCACTTTGCAAGTAACTTCGATGGCCTGGCGGGCACTGAACAAGAACTCACTAAGCTTGTTAAAACACTGCCTGAAACGTCCTCATGACAGAGTTATGGATATCAACACCGAGAAGACCAGACTACTGTCCAGCCACACCGCCACCTCCAGTACCGATGTCGTCAGGGGGATAGAAGCTAGGCGCCGTTACATGCTTCATACATCTGGTATAGAAGCTAGGCTATGTTACATGCTTCATACATCAGGGATAGCAGCTAGGCTATGTTACATGCTTCATACATCTGGGATAGAAGTTAGGCTATGTTACATGCTTCATACATCTGGGATAGAAACTAGGCTATGTTACATGCTTCATACATCAGGGATAGCAGCTAAGCGCTGTTACATGCTTCATACATCAGGGATAGCAGCTAAGCGCTGTTACACGGTTTATACATCAGGGATGGCAGCTAGGCGCTGTTACATGCTTCATACATCTGGGAGTTATTTTCAGCGATGGGGGATCTGCATCGGATATCCTCTCAGGAACAGCAAAGACATCAGTTCCGTCCAGACTGAACCCTGTATAGAAAGACCATAATTTTTCCCGAGAATGTCTCACAAACGCCTGTGCTTTGTCAAAAGATCTTATGACAACAATAGTACGTAATTCAATACGATACAATGACAGTTTATAGTTTTCTTAATTTCTTTTTTTATTTTTCCACACATTGTGCACACTTTTGGATTCAGACATTTTAGAATGACGAAAATAATGAAATAAAACAGTTTTGGTTTTAGCAACAACTCTGTTCCTATAATTCAGCGTGAACATGATGAATGGCCAAACGGAAAACTTAAAAAGGATCAATAAGTGACGGGAGAGATGTGTGTGTGTGTGTGTGTGTGTGTGTGTGTGTGTGTGTGTGTGTGTGTGTGTGTGTGTGTGTGTGTGTGTGTGTGTGTGTGTGTGTGTGTGTGTGTGTGTGTGTGTGTGTGTGTGTGTGTGTGTGTGTGTGTGTGTGTGTGTGTGTGTGTGTGTGTGTGTCGTGAACTTCAGTTAAGACGGAAGTGTCTTTTACAAACGATAAACAACAGGGCCTTACATCATCAGACTTGGGATGGCTGGAGACAAAACGAAGCAAGCTCATGTCAGACCGAGCTCGTACGGACGTGTGGTGTAAAAGAACAAAGTCTTGACATGCCGGCCCCAAAATCACTAAGAGAAGAATGTTCGCGCTTTGAGAAGAAATAAAATCACAAAAAGAAAGCTAAAAGCGTTACCAGAAACAAAACTGAGATGGCATATCGGAGATGGGCACGGACAAGGACTGTTTCGAGCAGACCACGGAGAGCATTGCCAGGGCTGTCAACACGTACAAAAAAAAAAAAAAAAAAAAAAAAAAAAAAAAAAAAAAAAAAAAAACAAAAAAACCCAAAAAACAAAAAAAAAAAGCAAACAAACAAGCAAGAATACAAACAAACGAACAAATAACAACACCAAGAAGTCACTCCCGTCAAGGGAAAACTCACGAGTTACATACGGTTTACAGGAACACCTGTTCATACCATCAGTGTCCACGCCTAATCCTTCACACGGATGAAACTAAGCCATGTTAAGCGCACCAACCGCTCTGATCATGTGGCTCAGGGTTTTTTTTCAACCGACGAAAAAAACAGCCTTTTGAGACAATTCCAATACAACAAACATCCATCAAAATGTCTTATTAGTGAACAGCACCGCACAATGGACAGCGGGTGCCTGTTCCAGTGGTTACACTCTCACTATCTAGTCGCCAGTCTACAAGCCAGAACTATACCAGAGTTTATCCAGCAAAAAATGCTTTCCAAATACAGGAAGATGAACAGACCACAAATACAGAAAATGAGTTGGCAACAGCACCAAAAAAGAAATCAACCCAAAATTAATTTTTTTAAAAAGCAAGCAAATGCAACGAGAGTGAGATCAAAGAAGGAATTACAAGCACATGATTACTAGAAGACATGGGCACAATTCGCACTGAAAGATCCTTACCTCCCCCTCTCTTCCCTGCATTCCTAGATCCTTACCTCCCCTCTCTCCCTTGCATTCCTACGGGGCGAATTAAAAAAAGTATGCAGAGGATTGAAAATGCAGATCAAAGAATAGCCACACAAGCAAAAAAAACAAACAAACAAACAAAAACAAAACAAACAGAAAGACGGTGAAGAAATGGAGACAAAAAGAAATTAATAAAAGCGAAAGAAAAAAAAAAAGGGAATTATGACTACCATATCGCAAGAAGACTGGAACACAATTTATACTAAAAGAGCCCTATCCCCCACCACACCCCAACGTCTTCTTTTGGCACGGGGTTACCACTATACAAGGTGTGCTGCAGATTGGCTCACATGGTAACCAAGATGACGGAGGTGTGAAAAATAAACACATTAAAGGGGCAGGTTAAGTACAGATTAAAGAATAACCACAGAGGCAAAAAAAAAAAAAAAAAAAAAAGAAAGAAGAAGAAGAAGAAAAAAAAAAAAAGAGAAGACTGAAGAAACGGGGGAGACCAAAAAACAAGTCGAACTGGATAAAGGTCAGTGATCGCTCGTTCATTTTCTTATCCTGAGTGTTGTGGTTCTTGCCTGAGGAGAACCTAAGAGGTCGAAAACGCGTCGTGTTTTGTCTTGTGATTCGTTTGTCTACGGTTTTTTTTTCTTTCTTTTTCTTCTTTCTTTCTCTTTTTTTGGCGTTATCATTGATTTTTCAAATTAATTTTGTCTACATTAAAGGGACAGTCACACAGGTTTAGAAAAGTTATCATACAGAAAATCCTTAAAAAAAAAAAAGAAAGAAAAAAGAAAGAAAGAAAAAAGAAAAAGAAAAGAAAAGAAATTTCACGGTCCATTTTACGGCGATCGTTGTCAAAATCGATGTCAGGTCATCTGATCATCATTGTCCTAAATAACAGCTTGTTGCTTCACATTTTTTTGTTTAAACAATCAGTTGCAACGCGAGAATAAAAGGAAATTCATAGCGGAGAAAAAAAAAAAATCCTCACAGAAGTACTGTGTTCACATGCTGGCAACACCGGAAAGATGTTACAGGATACTCAGAGAACGTAAGCTAGTGCAGGAATGAGTTTCGTGGGACCTCTAATGTCTTCTCCTTCAGGATGTTGTGAACTTCCGTTTCGCTCACAGATAGAAAGGAAGCGGGAGTGCATTAGAGAACGAGAGGTTATGAATGTACTGAGGGGAGAGGGGGAGTAGGGGGGGGGGGGGGGGGGGGGGGCGGGGGGGGGGGGACGTTCGGAAGGGAAGAAGTGGGATCTTATATAATGAGAGAGAGAAACGCTAATAGCATCAGTTAAACGATAGATAGGACGAAAAACCAAAGACGTCCCACATGACATAAGAAAGCGATCAGGAAGAAATATATAGAACATGTAGATTTAGAACATATGACGTTTTAATACTTGAAAAAATACCTCGTTTCGTTTCGTAACAACAACAACAACAAATCGAGAATTCTATTAATTCGCTTACAGCACAGCCACTTGCAGATATGATACTGAACGCCGCTTGCCCTTGTGAAACAACAGGAGTGCCACCGCGGTGTGTGTGTGTGTGTGTGTGTGTGTGTGTGTGTGTGTGTGTGTGTGTGTGTGTGTTTGTGCGTGTGTGTGCGCGCGCACACGCGCGTGCGTGCGCGTGTGTGTGTGAAGAGTTGGGGGGTGGAGATGATGCGGGGAAACACGAAAGGCGACGAAAAGCCACGTGACCTCTCCAATGTCTGAAAAGGCGAGGCGGGTGGAAGCCGGAGAGGGTGGGGGTGAAAAGTTAAGGAGAAAAATCAGTTGTGCCCCCGTTACACCGGCTTTTTTTTTTTTTTTTTTTTTTTTTCAAAGCAGCGCACAAGGACTACAACTGAAAGGAAATGTAAAAACAACAGTGTGTTGGCCACTCGTGCATAAACAGTTCAAGGTGTTCTGACTGAAAAGGTCATCTGAGGCATGAGACGAGGGGATAGGTTGGAGGAGGGGGGGGGGGGGGGGGGGGGGGGTGGGGGGGGGGGGGGGGGGGGGGGGGGGGGGGGGGGGGGGGTTGAAGAGGGAGATGCTTTATAGCTGAATTTATTAGTGGTATGCAGATAAATGAAGTGGAGCGAGGGGTGGAAGCAAGCTAG
>JADBJO010002722.1:277500-289880 GCA_016801955.1 Conus betulinus
TTGCGTATTCAACATCTTACACAGAAAGTCGCAATGCCAGGCGAGCACCGGGTATCCTGCACCTTACGGTGAAACTACCATGGGTGCCACGCGCTCATGGATATTCTACACATCACGGATTAGGTAACATGTTGCAAGGAGTGCACAGATTTTCTCCATCTTATGGCAAAAGTACCATGGATGCAAGCTTACACACTTGACGGCGAAAGAAACATGGTGCGTGGTGCAGCCTACAAGTTACACAGAAGGTAACATGGTGCCAGGTGTGCATGGATAGACTACACCTTTCAGAGAAAATAACATGGTGCCAAGTGTGAACGGACATCCTACACCGAAGTTATATGGATAACCTACCCCAAAAGTAACATAGTGCCAGATATGAATGAATATACTACACTGAAAAATAATAAGGCACCAGATACAACGGATATCCTACACCCAAAATAGCATGGAGCCAGATGTGGGACGGATATCCTACACCCAAAATAACATGGTGCCAGTTATAAATGGATGTTCTACACCGAAAATAGCATGCTACCAGGTAGATACCTCTAACCGAAAATAACATGGCGCATGGTTGACCCAGGAGTGTGTCGCATCTCGTTCGCAGTTTTTAGTTCCGACCGACATTTAAAAAAAAAGCCATTTTCACGACCTATTTTAATGCGTTGTTCTCCCGCAGTCCCGCGCTCCACCTTCCCCGCCCACACACCTGCAGCCTGAAATGGTTTATTCTGAGATACCCATACATATGGTGCATGTGGACATCACGCCTGAAGGTTCCTATTCAAACAACTATAATAAGCAGACAGCCCTGACATGGCCAATGTAGCTATCGCAACAACTGGGGAAAAAAAATGAAGTAGACAGGCCTGCATTGGCCAGTGCAACTATATCCCAACAAGTACACAGGGTGGACAGCCCTGATACCGCCCACTGCAAGGAGGATACATGACATCATCATGGGGAACGCAATAACAAACAACAACATCAAATTCTTTCTTCTTTTCTTTCTTTTAGTGACCACAATCATCATGTCGATTATTCTGACACTTCTGTGTGCATGACCATTTTTTTTTTCATCCAACCATTAAGGCAGCCATACTCCAGCTTCGGGGAAGGTGCATACTATGTGTAATGTGTCATCCATACCAACGGCCAAACTGACCTTCTCTTCCGAAAGTTGGTGATGGGGATTTGACGTGTGTGCAAGATGTTATGCGTGCGTTCACACACGGAACATCGGTTTATAGTCTCATTCAAAGGACTGTATGGGAAATGGAGTCAGAACCAATGTTAACTCCGAGTGAAAAATCCCCCTGTACCGACACGGCCCGGCAGAGATACGACCCCGCAACCCCAGGATTACGAGTCCGATGCTTTACCAACTGAGCTATTCCGGCCCCTTTTCAGAAACAGCTGAGGACATAATGAAAAAGGAACGATAGGTGAGGTCGTGGGGAGAAACAACAGATCGATAATAAAAAAAAAAAAAAAGGAAAGATGGATTATCAAACCACAACAAAAGGACAGATGGATGTGGTCGTCATGAGTATGGAATGATAGATGACGACATCAGGAGAAAGGAAGGGAAGACAATATACACCCGGATTGCTTCTTACAGAGAAAGAAGGCTAACATACGAAGGATCGGCGTGGACATCACAACAAGCAAAGATGGACGTGAGCATCGTGAGATACGACAGAAAGAAGTAGACATCATGAGAAAAGAAGATTGGACAGAAAAGACGGATGTGCACATCCTGCGAAAAGAAAGACGAGTGAGGACATTATGAAGATGCACGAGGACACATTAAGAAAGGAAACAGTTGTGGACATAACCAATAAGGGAAGATTTCATTTTCCTACCTTTGGAGAAAATGAGTCGGACAGAGGGGAACGAGCGGGAATCTTGCCACAACGGATCTTACAGTTTGTGAGTTGTTCGTTCACTACAGGTGGCTGCTCGTAAATGACGTGCCATCGTTCTACTTTTTCGCCGTTTAAGAACCATGTGAACCGTTTGGCGTCGCTGCAAGAGAAAAACTGCAGACTGGGTGAATGAACGAGTATTCAAGTGACTGTCAAAACTGCTCCACTGACTGACTTAGCCATTGAATTGTTTTTAATCAACCTATTTGTTATCTATAATGTTTGATGATTCGATTGATGATGGCTTTCATTGAACCAAGGAATGAATCGGTCACCTAACTTGAACTGAAATCGGCAAAGTAAATCCCGAGGAATCGCTATCCGCAAGCACGCATGTGCGCGCGAACACACCACACACACACACACACACACACACACATCTGTAATCACTTTAAGTGGGAAGACGTTGAACTGAGGAAGAAGAAGAAGAACAACAACAACAACAACAACAACACAACAGAGAGAGAGACGAGAGAGAGAGAGAGAGAGAGAGAGAGAGAGAGAGAGACGCGCGAGCGTCTGTGCGCATGTCTATCTTATATGGTTTCATTCCTCTCCGTTGAGCATACACACACGGACGAAATTAATGTCAGAAAGAAACATTCGGGATGGTGTTTGATCGATCTCTCCTCCCCGCCGCTCTGTGTGTGTGTGGTGTGTGTGTGTGTGGGTGGTGTGTGTGTGTGTGTGTGTGTGTGTGTGTGTGTGTGTGTGTGTGTGTGTGGTGTGTGGTGTGTGTGTGTGTGGTTTGTGTGTGTGTGGTGTGTATGTGTGCGTGTGTGCGTGTGTGTGTGTGTGTGAATTTGGCATATTCTAGTAACATTGTAAAAGTTATCTTACTTAGACCTCTGCAAAGTATATGCAACAGATATTAAATAAAAGTCACACACACACACACACACAAAGCACACAAAGCACACGAATAATAACTTACCCACTGCTTCCATTGAGTCAACAATCCATGAAGAGATCTGGTTCATCTCGATCACAGAATGAGATCACTGTCAATCACAGAGTGAGGTAGCTGTCAAATTCACTGGCAGCGTAGGCTGAGTGGAACTACCCAGCAGTAGATAGATACAGACAGAGATACATGCTTCAGAAAGCTACTTCTCTTCAGTCCAAGCACAAAAAGCACACGTGGGTAAATGTGGATAATGCTCTCATTAATTGTCGCCACAATGAGAAACTTCTCCGAAGACCACTGACGATAAAGTTCTTAATGGTTTGGTGTTGAGGTATTGGTTCTTCTTCTCCATGTAGTTCCGACGCCGGTGAGTCCACCCGCAGCAGACTGGGGCTGCTCTCAACACCAGGGAGGACGATCGAGGCACGTGCAGCACGGCATCAAAGACCGTGACTCACACCCAATTCTGAACGTCGCTCACAGAGGTGGTTGACGAAGCCCCTCCTTCAAATGTACTGCCTTGTGTGTGTGTGTGTGTGTGTGTGTGCATGTGTGTGTGTGTGTGTGTGTGTGTGTTGTTGTTTTGCATGTGTGTGTGTGTGTATGTGTGGTGGTGGGGGCTTTCGCGTGTGTACGTGTGTGTGTGTGTGGGTGGGGGGGGGGGATTATGTATGGAGGAGGAGAATGACCCATAAGGCTGCGTTTCGCTCTTCTACGTACAGCGAGAGGAGAGCACACGAACCATTGGCCTTTCTCACGGCAAACTCAGTCGTTCGTCAGGCTTCTTACAGTTAGGGCTCGGAGTAGGGGGGTCAAGGGTAAAATCCATTCAGGGTTCCTGTTCACATTAGTGCCTGGTCAGGCTTAGTGTCCAGGGGATCCGTTCTGAAGCGGGAGAATCCGCCAGTTTCCACACAGCCACTAAGGTTTTGAAGTCCCCAAAGCAAAGCGATGCCTTCAACAACAATACTACTACAGAAAAAGCAACAATAACAACAGCAACGGTAACGACAGTAACAACAACAGCAACAACAATAACTATAATAATGATAATGATAAGAATAATAATGCTATAACAATGAAAACAATGATATATAACAACAACAACAACAATAATAATAATAATAATAATAATAACAAGGAGAACAAGAAGAGGAGGAGAAAGAAACGACGAAGAAAACCCTTCAACTGCACATCAACCTGAAATAACATACAAAGCCGTTTTACCTGAAAACACCATGGAGCTAGAGTATAAAAACCATGCTCGCTATCATGGAACACGTACGCCCCACGTTCGTGTGTTTTGTATATATAAATGCGCGCGTGCACACACACACACACACGTACACACAAACACACCCGCGCGCGCGCGTACGCTCATACGATCGCGCGCGCGCGCACACACACACACACTGAGAGAGGGAGGGAGGGATAACACAGACGCACTTACAAAAGCAAACATTCATTGCATTATTGTAATTATCCTCATCTTTATTGCGTATTATTTAAAAACAAAAAAGCACACAAAAATGGCCAGAATAAATGAAATATAATTCACTCTAAAATTAATGAATAAATAAATCAATAAAACCACTAGTTGCACAACCAAAAAAAAAAAAGTGTGTATTTCCGTGATGTTTGAACTCTAGCGCATTCTGAAGAGCCTGAGTCTGAAATCGTTTTTCAAAAGCGCGAATGACTGCACAGAAAAGACCGAATATGTAAGGAAATTTTACTCTTTTTATGCTTTTTTTTACGTGGAAGGGGGGGGGGGGGGGGGGGGGGTAATTATGTTCTTTTTTGTGCATGGGTATGTATTTCAGAAAACTGATGCTTACACAAGAGTCATTGTGAGTGGCTCGGTGTCTTCTACTTAGGTGTCGGAGCTGCAATTTTTTTGAAAAAATTGTTAGTGACTCTGCCCAAAAAAAAAAGAAAGGTGGGACGGGGGACGAAACAAACTACAAAACAAAACGCGACGCGTTTCGACCTCGTAGGTCTTCTTCTGGCAAGATAAACCAGACCTCGCGCCCAGTTGTGACCAAGATGATTCCGTATCCTGCGTTGTTTTTGTTGTGATTGCTCGTTCTTCGTTTCATTGTCCTGAATGTTTTGTTTGGTCTTGCCTGAAGAAGAGCAAAGAGGTCGAAACGCGTCGTTTTTTGTCTCGTATGTGTGTGTGTGCGTGCGTGCGTGTGTGTGTGTGTGTGTGTGTGTGTGTGTGTGTGCGCGTGCGTTTGTATGTGCGTGGTGTGTGTGTGTGTGTGTGTGTGTGTGTGTGTGTGTGTGTGCGCGCGTGTTTGAATGTGTGTGTGTGTGTGTGTGTGTGTGTGTGTGGTGTGAAAGAAAGACAGAGACAGAGACAGAGAGACGGAGACAGGGACACAGAGAAAGAGAGAGAAAGACGGAGAGAAAGAGAAAGGCGGGGGGGGGGGGGGGGGAGTTGTTACAGGGGGAAGTAGAGAAGTCGAGGAACGAGGGGATGGGGCGGGGACCGCCGAGTGGCGGGGGCGGGGGATGGGGGGTGAGGGAAGTGGGAAAGACGGATGTGGACGGCCTTTGTATGGTCCATGCGCATGCAGGTAGGCAGAGGAGGTGGGCCAAATCTGGCTGGGCCGCGCCACTCTGACGTGTTCATCGTCCTCAGGGCGCATGCCATGCGCTTCGTCTTTCTTTGTCGTAAAACGTATGTGGACGTAGGGGGAGGGGGGGGGGGGGGGGGGAGGAGACGTGGTTTGAAGAAAGCCGCATACAATTTGCATTTCGCTCACAGCCAGTGGACTGTTATGAGAGGCTACGCACCCATGACGGGGGACAACAACACAGCTTCGACTGCTCAAAGCACGAGAACAAAAAAGCAAAGACGCAGAATTGTCGCATGAGAGAGAGAAAGAGAGAGAGAGAGAGAGAGAGAACAGAGAGACAGACAGAGACGGAGAGACAGACAGACATGCATACAGACAGACAGAATCACACACACACACACACACACACACACACAGAATGTTGATTATAGCCCAGCCGACCGCAAAGGTCCATATCAAGGCTATTACCGCGTTGAAATCAACTCCCAAGTCATATTATTTTACACACACACACACACCACACACACACACACACAGAAGAGAGAGAGAGAGAGAGAGAGAGAGAGAGAGAGAGAGAGAACTCATTAAAAACACACCTTAAAATAATCACCATCGGTCTTTTCGTTAAAAACCTTCCGTACCATCTTTGATCACAGAAAAAATTAATGTGGATCTGTCTCAGAAATTCACACACGCACATACACACACATACACATACACACGCGCGCGCGGCGCGCGCGCACACACACACACACACACACACACACACACACACACACACACACGCACGCACGCACGCACGCACGCACGCACGCACACACACACACACACACTGGACTATAATCAACATTCTCTCTCTCTCTCTCTCTCTCTGAACATGATGACTGTGTTGTCATGGAACGGTTCCAAGTGAACGAAGAAAGAGAACCACAGCCACACCTGTTGAGGTGTCGTCAGCACACGTGTGTCAACAGCCAGCACGAGAAGCACATGCACCAGGGAGATTTGGGGGGGGGGGGGGGGGGGGGGGGGGGTGGGGGGGGGGGGGTGAGGGGGGAGGATGTCGGGTGTAAAGGCTTGCACGATTTAAAGTGCCACAGCTGAACGGTCTCGCAGCGGCTGCGAGCTGTTCCGGATTCGCCGTGTCCGTGACTTGGTGTGATGAAAAAAAACGGATCATATCCCTCCCCCTCCTTCCCTGGCCTTACCCTCCACCACTGACCTGCTGGGTGGACAGGGGGGGAGGGGGGAAGGAGAACAGGGGAGGAGGGGGGGCAGGTGGTGGTGGTGGTTGTTTCATACCGAGTCGACGCGGAGGGGGTGGGAGTAGGCAGCACGTTTCACAAGCGCAGAGACTATTGCTTCCATTATGAAACAGATACATGCACAAAACTAAAAAGAAATACATGATTAGGTAAATATGTACAAAAAATTACACGAATAAACAAACAAAGCCGCTGGTGGCAACAGTTCACCCCAGAATAGAGACTGCCTTCAAGAGGCACAAACGACAAACCATCACAATCAACAGCAAAACACCCTCTGTTCTTCCAGCTTAATTACATGCTTAACTATGTGCCTGCCATACTTGTTGCGTGTTAGCTGTACAAAGATAACACTACAAACACTACAAAGAGCAGTTTGCTTTGTCCCGAACGTTTACGAATCACACATTTTTTTTTTTCTTTTCTTGGGGGGGGGGGGGGGGGGGTTCCTTTTTGGTTTAGTAAACCTTGTGTCTGCCTATGTGTAAGGTGATTGGGTACTGCAAGCGACATTGGTTCGCTGTTTCGTCCTTTTGATAGTTTCAGTACAAGAGGAACAGATGCCTGCCACATCCATACTCAACGTCTAGAGACAGGTCTCCTTTCCCCCCCCCCCCCTTTTCAACCGGCAAAAAACGTATTCCCCGCTCATCAGCGAACGTTAAGGACTGGAGTTTTCCCAAGTTGAACAGTTGCTTGCCGGTGACGGCTGGTATTGATCCGTGATGTTGAACTATGAGAGAGACGCGAGCTATAAAGATGTGAGGTGTCCAAATATAAAAGCCACATTCATTATCTTGTTCCAACGTACATTGAATTTCATTGGGATCGAATGAACGGTTGTTGATTTACAGACAATTAAACAGAGGAGGATGGGTCGAAATCAAAGTTCGCAAAATCTGTTCAGTTCACAAAATCATTTCAATAGTGGGTGTGGCCACCGCCATTGGCGAGACATTCCACGCAGCGACTCCTCATCGAGTTGACCAGTGTTCTGATGACCCTCTGAGGGATTCTCTGCCATTCCAGTTGCAGCATTTGGAAGAGATCCTGGCGGTCTCTGGGAGGTGGATGGTTCTCCTTCACACGTCTCCCCAACTCATCCCACATATGCTCGATGGGATTGAGGTCGGGACTATACGCCGGGAAGAGATCATCCTGTTGATGCCGGCCTGCACAATGAAGTTTTCGGCCACCCGGGCCCTATGTGGCCGAGCATTGTGTCGTCTTGGAAGACTGCCATGGGTCCTATCCGTTGCATGGTCGGAACAACGAAAGGCGCCAGGATTTCATCCCGATAGCGGATGCCTGTGAGTTTTTCCATCAATATGGTAGAGTGTGTGTCTTGTGGTGGAGGCTGAAGAAGGCACCCCATACCATAACAGATCCTCCCCCAAAGGCCCTGGTCTGGCGAACAGCTGCATCAATGTAACGTTCACCAACACGCCTCCAAACTCTAGTTCGGCCGTCATTGTGTTCAAGACTAAACCGCGACTCATCTGAAAAGAGGACCTGGACCACTGTTGTTGGTTCCATCTCACATGACGATGGCAGAAAGCTCGGCGAGCCAGCCTATGGGCTGCTAGCAGTCGTGGTCGAACAGCTGGGCGACGTGATCTGAGGCCGAAGTGGTGAAGACGGTTTCGTATGGCTTGACGGCTGAGGATGGTGTTATTTGCCATACGAAGCTGCCTTTGGATGCTGGTGGAAGTGGTATCCCGCTGCAATAGGGCCTGCCTCTCGATGAAAAACGATCTTCTCTGGGAGTAGTCTGCCTAGGCCGACCTGACCGTGTGCCTCTCTTCAACGCTGTTGGTCGCCCCTAAAACGCTGATTCAGTCTAACAATAACTGAATGATGCACACCAAGTCGTCGCGCCACTTCAGCCTTTGCAATGCCATCTTGTATCCACGCAATCGCCCTGGTTTTGTCAAAGGTGCTAAGTTTTTTTCGTCGTGGTGGCATGGTGAGAAAAGGGCTGACAGTAACCAACCCCCGCGCTTAAACAGCAAAAGAAGGGGCATAAAAAAACTCACTTGAGAGACTGCTCTTGCACGGGGAAAAAAGAATTTTTTTTTTTTTTACACATCTTGTGTCGCCAGCAAGCTTGATGCAAAACAGGCACAGTTAACGCAACTTTGCACTTTTTATCCCGCGCGGTAACGAGGTCACCAAGACCCCCGTGCGCACTACCAGTTGACACAGGCTGGATTACACACTGCTGTGTGAGATTCCATCATTGGTTGCCGCATAACAAAAAAAAACAATGTTTTTTTTTGAAGGGATGAATCAACCCCCTGTGTCTCTCTCTCTCTCACACACACAGAGAAATAGAGACAGAGAGCATGCATACAATACATATATAAATATATTGAATTATAAACAAAGCTTGCTCTTATGTCAAAGCGGGAGACCATCTCCAATGGGGAGAAAGCTCACTAAACATATAACTCCTGGTCAGATACCAGTATTTCGAAACTGATTGTTTCATCCTCAGTGACTGCGGAAAGTGGTAATTTGACTCCTCTGCCTTTTCGGTTTTAAGAAGAATGCTATACCAGAAAAAGGCTGGTGTGCAATACCATAGTATGTTTGTTGAGTTTTTCAAAAAACTAACTAAAGGTGCCACCTAAGAAGCAAAAGAAAATCATGAAAGATCAAAACAAGCTACATTTTCTTGTGAAAAGTAGAAAATATAAAAAGATAACCTCTTAAGACACAAGTGCTGAGGGCCAGTTCTTGGAATGAATCCGCAAGGGACTAAATTACAATGAAACAATAAATTCCAAGGATAAGTACCGAGCACCATTCCAGCAACTTCCTGCTTTGGAGACTATAAGCTTGCTGAAGGTTCATTTTGAGAAGCATTCATTTATTCCCCATTCACCCACTCAAGCACATACTGTTAGTTAGGCAGAATCATCTACCACTGCAGATATGAAGGCTTATCACCCCCTATTTCTATAATCTGAGACATAAGAGCAAGCTTTGTTTATAATTCAATATTTCTTGCAGTCATTGCAACACCTAGCTGCTCTGTAAGTTGCTGGAATGGTGCTCGGTACTTATCCTTGGAATTTATTGTTTCATTGTAATTTAGTCCCTTGCGGATTCATTCCAAGAACTGGCCCTCAGCACTTGTGTCTTACATCTATACCTATGTACACAGGCACATACACACGTTAGCACATACGTTCATTCATGAACGTATAGGAGCACCGTCTTGTGTTACGTACGTCTATATACGCTCATACATGTCAACATATGTCACTCATCCTCAGTATATTTCCACGCAATATTTGCCACAACATACATATATTGACCCATCCATTCTATCCATCCGTTCATCGCCCATACATATATTTACATACATAAGCACACACACGTGTACATATATACAAACCTATAGACGCACGTATGTATGCCACACGCTCGCACGCAAACGTACATACATACATACATATACGTTCACCACTCACACACACACACACACACAAACACACACACACACACACACACACACACACACACACACACACACACAAACCTATAGACGCACGCATGTATGCTCACACGCTCGCACACAAACATACATACATACACATCGCATCATCAACACATTCAGACAAAAGTGTGTACATTCATGCATATACTCATACCTGTTGACAAGAGGGCCGCTGAGCAGGTTCTGAGAAGTGACTTTATGAGGTCACCTACTGGCAAGCAGACAAGCCCTGTTTCTCCAGGCACTCTCCCTCAACTCTGACACACTTAGTCGTCTTGTCAAAACTACTAGTCAGAAACACATCATCATGCTGACTGGTTACCGCGATATCTGGGAACGCGTTCCCAGATTTCCTGAACTTCCAATCGTGAAATCTGGGAACGCGTTCCCAGATATCACGGTAAATCTGGGAACGCGTGCGAAAAAAAAAAAAAAAAATGACAAGAAGGCCAAAGATCTCAACTGCACCTAAATAAATTGTTTCCTACCTTATCTCGAAAAATCCATTCTTTTTTTTCGTCTTCTTTCTGCCTTCTGAGCTCTGAAAGGAATACCTCAGTGGTAGAGCGCCGGACTCGTAATCTTGGGGTTGCAGATTCGAATCTCCGCGGGCCGTTTCGGTACAGGGGGGATTTTTCCCTCGGAGTTAACATTGGTTCTGACTCCATTTCCCAAACAATCTTTCGAATGAGACTATGAGCCGAGGTTCCGTGTGTGAACGTACGCATAACATCTTGCACACACGTAAAATCCCATCAGCAACTTACGGAAGAGAAGGCCAGTTTGGCCGTTGGTATGGATGACACGTTGCACATAGCATGCACCTTCCCCGAAGCTGGAGTATGTCTGCCTTAATGGCGGGATGAAAAAGACACAGTCATACTCACAAAACTTCACTCCCTTTGTTGGATACATGGGATTAACCCTTGCCTGTCTCAAAAAAAAAAAAAAAAAAAAAAAAAAAAAACACTCGTTCGATGGTCCGTGATCACTAAATCTTCTGGTGGACAAGTGGTAACTCTCTCTCTCTCTCTCCTCGCTCGTCGGACAACCCATGTTTGATTGGGTCAGTGAAAGTGGGGGCTGAGAAGGAAGTCTCAGTACGCACCGATGGCGCTTCCTTCTTTCCCTTTTCACTTTCACACCTTTACTACTATCACTCCTCTACCCCCTGTCCCCTATATCCCCCCCCCCCCCCCCACCCCGCTTCATGTGGTCTAGACATAAAACGGGTCGGCAGGATACGGGACTTGTGTTTGGTCAGCATGGACATGGTAGCTCTACTCCCTTTATTTTTGTTTTAGGTATATGTAGATACAACGTGGATTTATTTTGGAATGTGTGTGTGTGTGTGTGTGTGTGTGTGTGTGTGTGTGTGTGATGAAGGGGGGGAGAAAAAAAAAAGAGAAAAGAGACAGCATGACACACGTTCTATCATTTTAGTCAAGTCAAAGCAATGTTTGAATGGTGGTAAAACGACAATTCCATTACGCTTTCTTTTCTTTACACACACTATAAGACAATGGGAAAAATACCTGGTAAACAAAACACTTCCTTTACATCATTTCTTATAGGCTTAACCACATGTGAGCAGAACACACCACTATTTCACCATTTTGTTGACTTGCTGCACTGCAAATAGTTACTTATTATTAACCGTCTTTTCACTTAGCAAGGACACAAGCTGAAATTCGGGGATACAAGCAGAGTCTTTTTTTTTTAATCAAGCTGTACCCAAGATTCCTGAAATTTACCTGGCAATTTCTAGCCCTCAACACATGCAGCCGCGGGAGTCCTAGTCTGGCGAGTGTGGAGGATGAGTGACAAACTTCACGTTGTTTCAGCCAGGTGGTCAACAGCTGCTGCTGCAATGTGAGAGCTGGTTTTGAGATGGTGGAGCAGCAGGCCGTAAATAACTACCCGGGCAAAGACCTCGGGTATTCAATGGTTTATATAATGTCACTGTGTTTTCTTTTCTTAGGAGATGTCGTGGCTATAAAGCCAAATTGGGAGAAGACACTCGCCAACCATGTCTTTGTCCGCATTCCTCGGTCTTTTACACTTGACATGAGCGACCTCACCTGGGAAGATCCATGCAGTCGACTGTTGCTTGGTTTCCGGATCCGTATTGATAGACATGATTATGTAACATACTATGTTTCCTCACCAACTAGATTTCCCAGACAC
>JADBJO010002723.1:0-17500 GCA_016801955.1 Conus betulinus
AATTCAAGAAGCATGCAAGCAACACAACCTGAGATAAGAAATGGATACCTAGACTCAATGTGCGGCCTGTTTAGTTAAAAGACGCTCATGTGCCACACCAAGCATGAAGTTCTGGCCAAAATCCCAGTGGATGGTTCCGTGGAACACTATGTTTAACACGCACACCACATACTCAAGTGCTGCGAACAATGAGTACACTGAAAGAGAAAGCACAGTAAATTGCTAGACACTCTCTTTACACACCTAAACCTAATAGTGCAGCATTGTAAACATAACATTAAGAGAGGAAATAAAGTAAAAAAAAAAAAAAAAAAAGAGAATGAAACAAAACAAAAGAAAGAGCCAACAAACTCACTAAACAACAGTCACCAGTTTAACACATCTCTCTGACAGTATAAACTAAAGCATTCTATATTGTCATAGCAATTTTCTGAAGTGAATGAGCGCTGGCACATATTTCAGATGAAATGTTTCTGGAAAGATAAAATTCAACTGTGCGGTTTTAGTTCCAGTTTTGGCTTATATTACACACAACAACCCTGAGAAAGAGTCATCTAGAACTGAAAAATCTCCCCAAACCATGCCTCTGGTGGAGTTTGAACCCAGGACCTCCCAGTTACAGGCTATGATGTCTAACTACTGCACCATGGTGACCAGTGAGTAAAATGTGTATGAAAGCAAACAATCTGGAAGTTAACCCTTCCCCACCGCATCCAATACAACAGAAGATTAATAACAAACAGCACAAAACATGAGATGAATCTTCCTCACTGCTCCAGGTACAACAGAAAATTAATAACAAACAGCACAAAACATGAGATGAATCTTCCTCACTGCTCCAGCTACAACAGATAATTAATAACAAAAGCACAAAACATGAGATGAATCTTCCTCACTGCTCCAGGTACAACAGAAAATCAATAAACAAACAACACAACATTTGAGATGAATCTTCCTCACTGCTCCAGGTACAACAGATAATTAATAACAAACAGCACAAAACATGAGATGAATCTTCCTCACTGCTCCAAGTACAACAGAAAATTAATAACAAACAGCACAAAACATGAGATGAATCTTCCTCACTGCTCCAGGTACAACAGAAAATCAATAACAAACAACACAACATTTGAGATGAATCTTCCTCACTGCTCCAGGTACAAAAGAAAATCGATAAAAAACAAAACACGAGATGAAGTAGAATTTGATTAGAGGTCTGTACCATAATTTTTCTGATTACAAGGCGTCGTCTTCAGACTGTTAGAGCACATCTTACTTTTCATGATACATAAAAACATAATTCAAAGCGTTGCTTTACTCTTTTTGATTGCAGGACTCACCACCTTAGATACTGCTGTACATGAAAACAATCTCTAATTCCCCATTTCAAGTTCCAGATGGCTTGCTTTGCTGTCAAGGCATGCCTTAGACCTCCGCATTTCTCAACTTCTGAACCATTAAAATACTCAAAAGCAGTCTTTAGACACTCTGTCCATTTCATTTACAAATCTACACACAGAATTCCACATCGCAAGACCAGGCAGCATCACTGATGATCACACGCAGCATCAGAATGTGTGTACACAACACTTGCATTTAACCAGTGCTGGCATAAAATAGGAGATACACTGACCTTGCACACACAGTAGCATACACACACCTGTATGCATGAAATACAACATGCGACTGCAACAACAGTTTGAGCGCATTGAACAGAAAAAGGCAGTATCCTAAATGGACATGTGCACTTGATGGGCCACTGCCTTAAGCAGAGTTAACATGGACAATGAGGTAACATGCGCCCCCCCCCCCCCCCCCCCCCCTCAAAAAAAAAAAAAAAAAAAAAACAATACTTTTTCTTTTGGCTTTGCCAGTAACACGCATAAGCTGGACTTTATAACTGGATTCTAAAACTCACAGTCAAGCAGAAGGCTGTTCATGAGGATGACCTCCTGTCAAAACTTGTCATTGAAGTATCATGATTGATACGAAGAATTACTGAAATCATTCCCTTCTCACACACAGAATATTTCTAGATTCCTGTTTCTTTACCATTCAAGAAACAAAACAGACAAAACAATTAAAACTCAAGTGTTTATGCCACACAGATTCCAAGAAAAAGAACTGTGACATATGACCACCTCATAAAACAGCTAATAAGTGCAAAAGGTGGAAATCAACACGTTTTTGTTCATAAGAGGATTCTGAACAATCAGTCCCCCTTATCCACCATTACAAATTACATCCACACATCGAGGGTGACCCTACAATATTTTCCCATGTGGGAAAGGCCTAAGCACCAAGACTGCTTCAACACTAGGGGCCATCACTTGTAAAGTGCTTTGATTCAAGCCAAAATTGTTTCAAAATTTTATTTTTTGCCCCAACATTGAGTAAAACAATGAGTGACAGTGACACAGACCTATCCACTTAAACACAACAGTGGACAATTTAATTCTTTTATGGTGGAAGAAATGTAATGAATTATTCCCTTGGTGACTGATTTTTCCATTTTTTGTTTGCACTTCTTAGCATAAATTTTTAAGCTTTTCGTTACCTCTAAAAAGGTAAAACATGAAAATTTCACTCAGTACACTAGATACCCCCACCCACCCCCTCTTTTTTTTTTCATCTAATACCCAAAAAAATCTTGACTGCTTACCTGTCACAACATTCAGCAGTCCTTACTCTATGCTCTTTGAATAAAAAATGTGACCTCCATTATTTCAAAAAACTTCAGTGGCAGCATGGAAGACGACCAAGAAGTGGGAAGTCAAACCGTCTTATGGATCAGCACCAGATTTTCTGACTAATGGTATGTGACCACTGTGACCAGTTAAACAACTCAACAACAACAACAACACCACACACACACACACACACACACACACACACATGGACACCAAACGGCATCTACCGCGAGATATTCATGGTGCCACAGTTCTTTTCTGGAAAACTGAGCAGATTTTTCACTTCAGTTTAAAGGACTCTTGCTTTATGAATAATCACAAAATCATACGGTCATGAGGAAAGACTTGTAAGACACAGCAATCAACAATCACTTCTGCAACTGGGATCATAAGAAACGTACATAATATATGTCAAAGATAAACAGAACACTCAAATTCACAAAACTCGCATTTAGATTTTAAAACATTTTCTAAAATATCTTTATATCAAAAACAGGACATTCTTTCCTTTCATTGCTTTAATTGAAATGGGAGAACTATCCATGCTCTACACTTACAGTAAAACTGGAATAGTGGATACATGCTTTGTGTCTGTGTAAGGACGGGAACCACGTGCAAAAGTTGTGTTCACTGGAGAGAAAATCAAACAATCAAATTATGCTATCACCTGAACAGGAAACCTACGACTTGGAACACAGCTCATGACTATCACAATTGCATAGCAAAATACTCTACACTGCCCAAACAAACTTTCAATGTGATCCATCATGACAGCTGAAAACTCACAAAACATGGTTGGTGCGTTGCAAGGGAGAGTATAAACTGGACCATCACTATAAGGACAATCACAAACACATACAGTCCAAGCTGGTCATAGTTAAGTTGTGGAGAGAGTGACGGAATCGGTTCTGTGAAAGAAGAAGTCATCAGAGCTCTCTCTCAGGAGCTAATGACAAATATGGAAATCTAATTAAAAAAATAATTTAAAAAAAAATGTGTCAAAGAAAAAAGCTAGATTGCAAACAGGAACAAGGCTAATCTGTAGACAGTAAAAATGATAAAAAGACTGGAACAAATGACCCCCCCTTTCCTTTAATCTCTCCACCCAATACATTAGTGATCCTAAGCCACAGAACGAATCACATGACACTTCAGGGCCATTTCAATTTCACTTTTTGGCACTTCCACAATCTATTTCTAACTTTCTGTTTATTAATGAAAACCGTTTCTACCAGTTTCACAGAATTGGATATATATCCAGTTTGATACTGACCATCTAAAAAAAACTTTTGAGGAAAATGAACTTTTTGTTGTTGTTGTTGCTGTTGTTTTTTGTTTTGGCCGTTTCTTGTATGCGTGTGTGCGTGCGGGCGTGCGGGCTTGTCTCTGTGTGTGTGTGTGTGTGTTTCCCCCACCAAAATAGACACTATAATTCAAGCAAATTTTACCAACACCATTTTACAAAATATAACTGGCCTACAGACTGATGATTGTCAATTTTTTTTTTTCAATCGAAAACTCACCTTAGGAAGCCTGACAATCCATACCCATCCCCATCCCTCCTTTAAAGGTGGGAAACAATTCATTCTGCGGCAGTGGTACACATGTGATGACTTGCTATAATCTCAGACTGTACACACTTTAAAGTAAGCTGCTTCACCGCAAACGCATGTAACAACTTAGCACTTACAGCAAGTGCACATAACAACTTAACACTTAACCGAACTCCCAAGCATAAAACCTGTGAAGAAACAAAAAAGAGAAAAGATGAGCAGGAATTCCCATTTACCCTTGGAAATTAAGAAATCAATGTAACGTTTCATTCTGAAATTCAAACTGAAACTGGACATGGATGTATTAGGATATTCCTTCAAAAAGAAACAAATAAACAAAAAAGGTGGGTGGCATCCTGGGTTTTCCTTGGTTATGACTGAACTAGCATGCAATGATTGTGTCTGATCAGGAAAAGGTGAAGGGCTTCAGTGAAACAGTACTTCTGAACAACCAACTTTAATATAACCAGCTTCTTGATCATGCAAAAACAAAATATAAAACAAGAAAAAATCCAAACAAAATCATAATTACCATCATCAACACACACACGCACACATATACACATCACAAAGTCCTCCCCTTACCTCCTGGTTCACAGTAGGCATTGTGGCGAAAAAACATGTAGACAGCAACAGTAAAAAATATCAGCTTAGAGAGGAAGAGACGTGTCTTGTATCGCAGGGAGATCACCTCCTGAAAATATTACAAAAATCTTGTCATCAGCATCTCTCTAAAGAAAGTTTAAACAAAGTTTAAAGAGAAAAAGGTAGGGAAAAAAAGAAGAGAAAGAGAGGGAGTGGAAGGAATCGGAGTCATCTGTTGAAAGGAAAGAGACCGAAACGAGAGCAAGAACAGAATGTGACTATGGTCAGGTATCTTGTCCACACAGTGATCAGTGTTTACATTATAATCGGTGGGGTTTTTTTTTTTTTCCTCAGATTCTCAGTCCTTACAACTGGTTACAAAAGTAAGTGGACTGTAAACATTTAAGTCTGTTCAAGTCATTTCATTACCTGCAAGTTTCACTGAAAATACATAGTACACTGACAGAAGAGGCAAAATTCAAAATAATTCAATCGAAAATAAATTCAGCAATAACCAGGCATCTCAAATTCTTGCCATACATGTATGCAAGGTCCATTAACACATTTCTTGTTTGAACACAACATGAAGATATAGTGAAGCACAGCTTTTGCTGCTTTGTTAAACAAGAACATAATTTCAGACAACAGGGCAGATTCAAAGTACTAAAGCAGTAAAAAAAGAAAAACAATAACTGGTACACACAGTTTCCAGGAGCTACTAAGGAAACTCTGAAGAAAAACTATCTTGTGCTCTAATCACAGCATGAACAAGTTATGTTTATTCTACCCTTTAAACTTTCTAAATCAGGGTGAAAAATACCCCCTATTAACTGACAACAAAAACTGAGT
Organism: Conus betulinus; assembly: GCA_016801955.1. NCBI lineage: Eukaryota > Metazoa > Mollusca > Gastropoda > Neogastropoda > Conidae > Conus > Conus betulinus. The sequence goes on from JADBJO010002723.1 coordinate 5,678, forward strand.
CAACCCTTTCACTTGCTGATGAAATAAAAACTCTGTGTAATGCAATCAAAAAAGAATACCGAACCAAATGCAAATTGATGTTTTCATATGTATGGTTGCACACACACACACACACACACACACACACACACACACACACACTTATCAAACTCTGTGTCCTGGTTCAGTGTTTTGGGCATTATGAACCAGTTTCAATCAACTGTTCACATTATGAAATTCAGATAGTAAACAGCAAACGAAAGCCTTAAAATCATCTCACAGAAACAAAACAAAAAACAATGGAAATCGAAAAACACCGAGTTTGCTTGGTTAATTTTCCTACTTTCAGTAATACATTTTTTGTGTTGACAGAAAAACAAATGTTTTCTGATAATGTCCAGAACACATTGTCCAAGTTTTAGAGAAAGGTGTTCTCTCGTCATCAAAATTCCTATAAAGCCCACCCCACTTCACATCCCCACCCCACAGCCTCCCAGTTCTCCTACCCACTTCGGAAGATACTGTATTCAGAGTACACAAATGTAAACAAAGATGCATGCAACACAAACTCCACCTCTTACTAATGCTACCTCATCTGGACTCACACTAGCCATTAAAAAGCAACTGGACAGCTCAGTAGACTCTACCCTCAGACAGCGTATACTGATAAATTCCCCTCTACCCAATCCACCAGGGTCCTCATAGTTAATCAACGTTGAAGTTCATGGAACTAAGTTAACTTCAACGATATGGGAATGTTCAGTTTACAAAAGTTTCAAATGAACATTCTGGACTGGAAATAAGGTTCTTAATTTTCAGCATGGCACCTCCAGGTTTACAAAAAAGATATCTGCTGGTAATAGCATCACCGACCTTTCCTCTGTAAAATGCATTAGATCAATACTATGTAATGGGGCATGAAAGCTGCTCCCAGTCAACTAGCTGTGCTTGGCCCATGTGCAAAATTGTGTCCGACCAAGGTTTACTGTCATCACTGAGTGCCTAAGTATAACAGCAAAACCAATGTTTCTATACAGCTAAAAGTCACCATGCGTTGCTTTACCAGTTTTAAATATTTCATAAGCTACTAAGAAAAATTTTAGGTTTTTATTTGTGTGTGTGATGGACATTTCTATTTCCGACTTCCCATTACAGTCAGTCAGTCTTTGGGGGGGGGGAGGAGGAGGGAGGAGCAGGCGAAACAACTGGCAGTACAGCATGATGCCATGTGTGAGCGAGCTGTTGGTACCTGCTCAGTGGGAGTCCTGTTCTTGCCGAATCTGCCCCATCTCATCAGTATAATCATCAGCAGCATGTACATCAGGCCACAGGCTACGAAGGAGATGAACAGGTTCTCATGCATGTCTGTAACAAGCATCAATCATTTTTTAACTGATGCTGCAACGAACATTGTAAACCACTTGATATCTAGTTTCATATTCATACACACACCACCTGATATCAAATTTCATATTAATTCGGCATCCCTCTCAAAGTAAAAATTTTAACTCAAAAACTCATGAGCCTGAGAAAATATTCTGAAAATACATTACACCAATAAATCACTTCTTTAAAAAAAAAAAAAAAAGGAAAAAAAAAAAAGAGATAGAGAGGTAGCGGGGGCAGGTAAAAGGTAGAGCTCTGAAAAAGAAACGCATCCAAATCAAATGTTTTCACTGTAACATAGTACATGATAGTAATATAAAGAAAAACAAAAAAAAGATAAATTTGCCTCCACAGCTCATGCAGTCTATCATCACTGTGACTTTATTAAAAAAAAAATTCTTATGTCACTCTTGATGATCATTCAAAAATGAATGGCAGAAACAAGATGAAGTCTTTGCTTTCTGCCCGTTTCTTTTTCTTTGGGTAAAGAAAATTAGAGCCAGATCTGGCTGAAGAAGTGCCTGAAGTCTTGCAGATCATCAGCAGCTTGCACAAGTTCTGATCAAGCCTCGGTAACACAGGTGTCTCAGCTGCCAACACTTCATGTTAGGGCATGAAAGTGTACAAGGAACTGACCTGGTGTGAAAGTAAGAATACTTTTGAAGATAGGAGTTCAGACTGCCCGAAATAGAGCTTTGACACTTGGTGAAAATTATGCAGGGTTGAATACAGTGAACAGACTTCGATGATCACAGCTCAGAATAAGTTTTTGTACTGCTGACTGCACAGTGTGTTCAGGAGAAGTGTGATATCTGGGGTGGGTCAGAACAACAATTAAATAGGAAAAAATTAGGGAGATATTGAAACAGGAGCACAGTGGAGGTGCAGAGATGAGGGAATATAAAACAACAAAAAAGGCAGGGGGGGGGGGGGGGGGTGGAGATAGGGGGAGGCATGGGGTTTTGAGAGGTGTGAGAAAGAAAGGGCAGTGGGGGGATGGATGGTGGTATTTAGTGGTGGCCAAAACTATGATGAAGGGGCAATAATAAAATTAGGAAAAGATGTAAATTGGAGTTGGGATCAGGATGAGGAATTGTAATCTGAAGGCATCAGGAATATCAAAGGGGGAGAGAGAAGGAAAGGGGGAGGGGTGGAAACAGGAGCTGGGTTTGATGGGTGTGGTAAAGAGGGAGACAGTGTGCTCAGGGATAAGACAGGCAAAAGGCAGTGGGGGCAGTGGGGGGACTAAAAAAGGGAGGAATGGGGGAGAGGGCTGGGAGTAATAGTAGTATGGTGAATGGGGGGTAGAGAGAGAGAGAGAGAGAGAGAGAGAGAGAGAGAGAGAGAGAGAGAGAGAGAAAAGATCACATGTGGAAGGGGGGGGGGGGGGGGGGGAGTGTAGGATGTTGAGAGGGGTGAGCGGGAAAAGGGGTAGACGGTACTTGTTATACTCTAAGTCTTCAACAGTACCTTCATTTTCAAAACAGGTCAGTTTTTACTTTTTATTTTGCTTTACACGGTCAAGCAACTTGTTCATTTGATGATACAGTACACCTAAAAGCAAAAGCAAAAAATTAAAAATTTAAAAAAAAAAAAAAATTAAAATTAAAAAAAAGAGATCAAATCTACAAGCAAAAGAAATAGATAAAAGTAGATAAATCAAAATTAATTCACTGACTACCATATAACTGAGAACATGAAAGAAAGCCAAAAAAAATCTGCAATTTTGTGCTGGATTTTTCACCAAAACATGCATTCAGTAAACATTGTTTTTTGACAACTCCATGGGTCTCCAATCTTTAAGTTTTCAGCCTGATTAAATAAACACAAAAAATGTGAAATGGAAACTGACTTTTTCAGCTTATCTAATAACTTTAACATAGCAAATATAGGACTAAAGAGAATATCCCCCTGGGGAGAGTGCAGGGCTGGGGAGGGAAGATGTGTCTCTTGTCTTGTGCCCAAACTACAGAACAAAGGCGGTAAAGAATGTGACTGCAGCAAAAAAGAAACGGTTTACTTATGGGGAAAAATAATTGTAAGGCCCGACCATTTTCAATGCCATAGTGCAACTCTAACACAAGTATGCAATTAAAAAAAAAAAAAAGCAGCTATATATTGCACTGTGTGAATCATGTGGATTATATCTGCTGGATTCACTATACCATCCTTAAATGTGCAAAGGTCTTTCTATCTAGGCAGAGAATTTTCAATTTATACATCAGAGATATATGCAATTATGAAAGCTCTGAATTATATCTTACATGACACGCCAGTATCATTTTATAGTGTGCTATTTTGTGTTGATTCAAAATCAGTTTTACAATCATTAAAGCACTGGAACTCTAAAATCAGAACTGATATTCTTTTTGAAATTAAGCATCTATTACATTGTTTACTTTCCCGAGGTATAACAGTTGATTTTTGCTGGGTTCCTTCACATTGTGGGCTTAAAAGGGAATGAACTAGCAGACAAATTGGCAAAACAGGGGGCTTGTACAATTTCTGAAACACCCTTCAACAAAGTCTTAAATTTTTCTCCGCGCAAGAACTGATCCAGCGATTGGAAAAGAATATGCGGAAGAAACATCTTAATGAGAAATTATTCGTTCCGCCATCATGTCCAAGGTATCTAGCCAGATTAGTTCATAAATTACGGTTAAATACATGGAATACAAAATATTCACGAGGTATAGCGTGTATATGTCAGGAGAATATCTCAATTCGTCATCTTTATTTGAATGCCCTATACTAACCCCAGCTTATAAGGAGAAGAATATTTTCATAAATAATTCTGTCAATGTTGATAGTGTGGTAAATAACCCTTGCTTTTTTGATATTGCTTTGGTTATTGCTCAGTCGCCAGTTGCAAAACTACTGTGAAAAAAGACATTGAGATATGTGTGTTAATTTTTTTTTTTTTTTTTTTTTTTTTTTTTTTTTTGGGGGGGGGGGGGGGGGAAGGTGCTGATGGTACAATGCAATGTATATTGCAGTTAAAGGTCTAAGATCATCGTGTGATGAAAAGACGTTAAATAAAACTACTGAACTGAACTGAACTGGATTATCTAACACAAAACAGTAATAGTATCCCATAAGTTTGTACATGCAAATGGATAACATACTATCATTTAGCACAATGTTTTTTTTTTCTGTATTCCTCCCTCCCCCTCAGAGAAAAAAAAAGAACAAAACACTTGAACAATACATAACTATTTCACTGCAAAGTATGAAAAGAAAAATGACCAGCTTAAGTTTCTACAACGTATTATTAAATAGACATAAGACAAAATGTCATTTCAAGTTTTTTCCAACACAACCAAAATAAACTATAATTCTGTTTAAATACTTTTTAGTGCAAATTTTTATCACCATAATGCACATTCTCTCCACACTTCGAAAGCCAGCCACACACACACACACACACACACACACTCACACACAAAGTGACCAAGCACCCCTCGGGTAACATTCCAGCCTGCTGACTCACCATGGTTTTCTACAGAGGAGATCATGCTCAGCCCAACTAAAGACAGTATCTCCAAAGCATTCAGCACAGAGGCCATCAAAGCCAGTGACCTGTACAGCTGACTGTGAGCGCCAACGGCACGCAAGTGTGGAAGTTGTAGTAGCCAACCGATGCCATAAACCTCTGCGGAGCATGAAGGGCGATACATATCCGCCAAACGTAACGTTGTGGGGTGAAGCCACCGATCACAGCACTGATAGTCGGCAAATAATTCCATACCTGAAAATAACACACATATTAGGAAAGTGATAACAGTTGAGTAAGCTAATGATCCATTGTTATGCTATTTACAATTCAGACATGAGACCCAAGCAAGTGGAAAATGCCTGAAAAATCTGTGTCCAGAAGCCAGGGTCAGACCCAACTTTGTCTCCATGGGCATGAGTACTCAGGGAGTGAAGTCTCCCAATGCTGAAGCTTTTTTTTCCTTTTTTTTTTTCTACAAGACTTGCCAACTATTGTGAGTTTGATAGTTTGCCCAAGCCATTCAGGATTCCAACAAATCTCGATGAATGCCTGTAGTCTTGCCAATTCTTTTCTCTGCCTTTGAAATGATTAAGCAAGCCCACAGATCTTTTGACAAAAAAAGTTTGGAGGTGTTAAAACTGGGAAAAAAAAAAAAAAGAAAAGATAAAAAGGCAACTCAAACTGGAATACAGTAATGGTTTTTGATTGTGAACCGTGTTGGTCTTTGTATCACAGCTTCACATATTTTTGTGTGAAATTTGTAAATGACATGTTACACCTTAACTTCATGCACCATAATGTCACGCGCCTTTTGCCATAATACCATGGTGGTGAAGTGGTTACCCTACACTTTGGAGCATTTGTTTATATACTTGTGTACCTGCATATTCACATACATGCACTATACGGTACCTGGTCAGTCCAAACATTTCTTGCCAAACCCTATGGAATCAGCTGCTACATCCGAGTTCAAGTCTACTCTCTATCGTCAGGCTCCAAGTCTAGTGGTGGTACTGTCTAAATAATGCCATCCTTTATGCCACTGTAACTGTCTACTGCTGTCCAGTTCAGTCACTCTTCTAATAAGTAATTTGTCTCCACGGACTGGAGGCTCTTGCCCTCATGCCTCAAGAACAGACAAAGAGTTTTACCCTACACTTTAGAGAGGTTCGTTATACTTTAAGCACTTGCACATTCACACACACACCTACTTTACCAGGTCAGTCCAGGCACTGGCATGGGGAGGAGGGGGTGCGGGGGATGCGTCAGGATTCTTCCCAAGCTCTTCAATGGCACCAACTAAGTCATTCATTAATGTCAAAGTCTCTGGGTCTAAAGGTGGTAGTAGTAGTACAGTCCCTATGCTGTCATGAGGAGAAAACAGATTCTCTATTCAACTCGACCTCCATCACACCTGGCATCCTTGGCAGTATGATGGAAACAATCTTCCTGTCCTCATCAACTTCCATCACGGACCAACTATCTGAATGCCCTGCTCAACCTGATGTGCTTCATCCTTGTGGGAGCCCTGCTCAGTGTGACACTCTAAATTTGAGTTTGTCTCTGTCACCAAACGAACATCAAGGTGACGCTCTCCAAATTCCTCAGTAGCTGGTTTGATCTTGCCCAAGTGACCTGCCTGCAATGCCCTAGCAACCAACTTTTGCCACATTTTTGCTTTGAGGTCTCCTTGTCACTTGGCAACTGTACTAAATCCCACTTCTGACACCAATAATATGTTAGCCCTACACCTTGAAGAAGTTCGTTTATATATGCAAGCACTTTCACATTCACACACGCTCACCTTATACCTTACCAAGTCAGTCCAGACATTAGCTTGGGGGCTGGAGAGGGGAGGGGGGTGAGGAAGGGTTGTCAGGATTCTTCCCAAGCTTTTCAATGGCACCAACTACTATGTCAAGTCATTCCTATGTCAGTCTCTAGGCCTTGAGGCAGCAGTAGCAGTGGTACAGCCCCTATGCCGTCGTAACCGACTGTTCTGTCCCAATGCTTGGGTAAAACTGTCTCCTATAAAAATTAAGAAATAAAAGGGGTTAGTTGCCGCTATTGTGACAGATTACAGGACAAAACATCAATATATAATGGGTTTTTTTTTTTTTTTTTTTTTTTTTTTTTTTTTGCACAGACTGAAACCATTTTATCGTATACACGTTAGACTGTACAGAAGTTCAAGAAAGTCCTGAAACAGTTTTAAGTTGAAAAGCTGAACAGCCTCCGAAATATACACTACCAGAGCAGCTGACCATTTTAATCAGATACTTTTAGACTGAGTGGAATTCTCTCTCTCCCCTTGTGACTCCACCAGCAATCACAAACGTACAGCAAACATCGGCATATAATCACTGTTTATCTAATCACCTTACAGAGATATACGTGTGTGTGTAAGGATGGGCTTTTCTGTCTTTTTTTTTTTTTTTTTTTTTTTTCCTCAAAACAAATCGACAACAAATTCATGCATGTACAGACACAAGGGTTGTCACAATAAAGAGTTCAAATCAAAGTATCCTATGACATTTATCTTGATGGTCTATGTATTTGAAGGAATGAATGGGAGAATGAGTTGACTCAACTGACACCATGTGTTGGAATTATATAATCATGCTAGGAAAATATTTGCAAAGAGGCTTTTCAATTTTTCTTTTCTTCCTCAAACAAACATGCACACACAAAAAGAAAAGACATATGTATCATAATAATTGTACAAAAAACACAGAAGGCAGGCACAATAAGAGAACAGACATGCATGCCCCCCCCCCCCCCCCCCCCCAAAAAACAACAACACATACACAACAACAACAAAGAAACAAACACACAAAGAGAAAGAAAAAAAAAAAAAAAAAGTCACAGACACACACATGAATTGAACATACAGGAATGAATTATATCAGGATATATATGCGTAAACACACACACACACACACACACACACACACACACACACACACACAAATGAGTAGCGTCAAAAACGAGGAGAAAAAAAGCAAAAAAAAAAAAAACAAGGGGTGGCAGGCGCGAGATGCTGAGAGAGAGGGGGAAAAAAAAAATGTTAAGATGGGTAATTACAAGAAAAGTTGGGACCATGTGTACATATATAAGCGTTGTTTAAAAAAAAAAAAAAAAAAAAAAAAAAAAAGTCACAATAAAGCTAGGAAATGATAGAGGAATAGGGAAACCAGGTTTTGTCAAATTGATCTGAATCATAGTTCAGAAAGGCTAAGTATTTTTCCAATTTAAATCTATAGCTTAAGATTGTTAGGAAAACATGAAGGTCTGGGTGGTTATTTTGTAGTTTACATTTGTAAACATAAAACTTTGCAAACAGCAGAATAAAGTTAAAAACTTTGTCAGTTTCCACATCATGTTTCACTCCAAACAGAACTAACTCTTTCTCAAAAAACAGATTAGCGCAGTGCTGACATTTATCCATTAGCAGGTTTTGAAGATTTCTCCAAAACCGCTGCACAATATTACAGTCAAAAAGCATGTGTGTAATCGTCTGTTGTTCATGATCACAAAAGTTACATAATGGTGAATCAACAATTTTGCACTGAAATAGGTATTTCTGGGTTGGCAGCAATCTATGTAGAAGTCGACATTGGAACCATCTAAGCTGGACGTCAGTAGAAACTTTGTAACTCTGAAGGAATATTTGTTTCCAATTCAGATTTACAAAAAGATTATTCCATTTATTAATAGCAGCGGGAGAGGCATTATTTTCATTTAAAGTTTTTTGTACATATTTGTTGCCTCTCTTTAATGCAAAACCAGGCTTTTTGGTCTAAGAGTTATATTGGTTAGTTATGATAATATTAAGTTTTTGGCAATAGTTGCGAATGGCATTTATTATGCCTTCATACAAGAGAAAGTTTGTTCTTATACCTTGATAATTAATTAAAAATTCATGGAAGGTCATCATCCAATGCCCATTTTCATTAATCAAGTGTTTAATGAAGAAAATGCCATAATTACACCATTCCTGTACAAAAATAACTTTTTTATCTCTTAAGATTTTAATATTGTAATGAATACACTCTGACATGAAGTCATGTACTGTGGTCGGGCAGCACTTTGAACACAGTTTCTTGTAGTGTTTCATCACATCATTCCAGAATGGGTTATTGACCTCTTGCATAATAACATTAGCAAATTCAGCACCAAAGTTTTTCATACTGTCCAGCTTAGGGAACATATTAATGGTAAATTCCCGCCAACCCGACTCATACGTTAATCTTCTCAGCCACTTATCTTCATAGAAGAAATGAAATTTTTTACATTTAACATTTTTTTAGTCCACCTTCACAGTACTGCTTTTGAACCACAGATTTTTTTATTTTACTTTTTTTACCGTTCCATAAGAAACTATACAATTCTTTTTCTAAAGCACACAATAAAATCCTCTGGGGGGTCTGGTAGGTTAATCAATAAATGAACAATTTTAGAAAATGCCAAAGTTTAATAACAGTTATTTTTCCAAAAGGAGTTATATTTCTTTTTTTCCAAAAAGCTAGGACTCTTTTTATTTCAAAAAGTTTATCTTCAAAATTAATCTGTACAATAATATTTGTGTTAGTGGAGAATTTGATACCAAGAATTTTGAAAGTACCTGGATCCCAAACAAAATTTTTGTCTCTCATAAATCTAATTCCACAATTCTTACTATCCCAACCATACTACTTGTGACTTGTCAAAATTGATTTTTAAACCTGAAATTTGTGAAAATTTAGTAAGGACAGATACCGCCTCATTAAAAGATCTTTCTGTACCGTCTAGAGACAAAACTAGTGTCGTCAGCAAATTGTGACAGTAATGTTTCCTTGTTAACAACTTTAATTCCTTTAATATTCTCATTAGAGCGAATCATTAATGACAGGACCTCAGCACAAGTTAGGTATAGATAGGGGGATAATGGGTCCCCCTGCCTCCCCCTCTCTCAATCGGGAAACCATGGGGAGTACTGGCCATTGACAGAAATACAGGTAGAAATTTGTGAATAAAATGTTCTTATCCAATTTATTAAGTCAGGGTCCAAACTTGAAAATTTAAGACAGTTATGTAGAATGACCATGAGACACTATCAAACGCCTTCTCAAAGTCAACTAAAAAGAGCATACCTGGAATATTTTCCTTATCAGTGTACAATATCATATCATACATCAACTTATATTCTCTCCAATAAATCTGCCCTTCAAAAAGCCTCTTTGACTCTCATGTATAATGTTTGGAAGAACGCTTTTCAATCGATTGGCAACACAAGCAGAAGCTATCTTATATGTGGTGTTCAACAAAGAGATGGGGCGCCATTTTTTCACAAATCTTTTCGGCTTCCCTTCCTTGGGGATACATATTATGGTTCCCTGTCGCTGGGTAGTTGATAATTGGCCTTTAGCAAAACCTTCATTTATTGAACGTACAAGGAAAGTTCCCAATATCTACAAAGAAAAAACTTAAAAAATTCAACGGTAAACCCATCAGGCCCAGGGCTCTTAAAATTTTTCATCTGTTTCAGAGCCGTAGCTGCCTCTTCTAGTGTAATCAACCCCTCTAATGAGGAGCTCTCCTCCTCGGATAATACTGAAGCATCTGGAAGCTCTTCAGAAATATTTATATCAGTTACATCTCTCTAAAGCTGTATAATTGTTCATAAAAATTTTTTATCTCAAGGAGGATATTTTTTGTTCAGAAATGACTGAACCATCCTCTTTTTCTAAAAATGGGGATAGATTTATCAAGAAAATTTCTATTTTCCAGAGTGCAAAAATATTTATTCACTTTTTTCCCCTTGACTTAGCCAGTGAACTCCCGAGCGCATTGCCATGCCTTCAAGTCTGTGATTCCTGATTTCTTGCAATTCTGTTTTTAGGTTTTCTAAATGAGGAATAGTTTCTTCTTGTAAATTCTGTTCAATGTTTTTTATTTTTGTTTCTAGGTCATGTTCTCTTTGAGTATCCATTTTTTTCTTATAAGTATTATAAGAGATTGTCTTGCCTCTTATTTCAAGCATTAATGTCTCAAAAAAGAGCTGATCTTCAATTGAAAAGAGAGGTTTTCATTACTAATTTTATGCATATTATCTAAGTTGTATACCGGTAATGCATACTGTTTCTTAATATCGTTGATCAGTTCTCTAATTTTTGAAACATATTGCTTATCTCTTAATAAACTATTGTTGAATTTCCAAAAAGGTCTATCACGTTTGAAATGATCTTTTTTTAAAAGCAATGTGACAAGAGAATGATCTGATCGATATCCAGGATCTATGCAAACATCATTAACTTCCATCATTAATTCTTCAGTGATCATAAAGTAGTCAAGTCTTGCTTGTTTATAAGAGTTAAATTTCCGCCATGTATAGTTCCTTTTTTCGGGGTATAATTCTCTGTAAACATCGAATAGATTGTATTTTGTCATCATATCATTGATTTTTGCTCGCTCGGGTTCTTGGCCGATTGGTAACACTTGTATAATTTCTAACATCCATTTTTAAATTAAGGGCACAATTCCAGTCTCCAGTTATAATTACATGTTGGTTGCCAAAGCTCTCAATGAGTTCACAAACACTATCGAAAAATTCGGGGCTATCACCACTGCTAGGCCCGTATAAGTTCACCAAAGTAAACCCTTTTTTTTTTAAGAATTGAACATTCATAACAATGTAACACCCATGCTGGTCTCTTATAACATCATGTATCTTGTACTCAAAGTTATTATTAAAAAGAATAGCGACACCATTTTTGTTAGTTTCTCTACCACACAGCCATACATTATAACCCCAGCTGGCTCGGATAAAATTCTCAGAGTCTTCCTTTAAGTGTGTCTCTTGAAGACAGTAAACATGAGCTGCTTTTTTTCTCAAAAAATCAAACACATCTCCCATATATAATGTTGTTGGTCGTTAATGGAAGAAGAAACACATTTCGACCCTTAGGTCTCCTATAGGTTTG
>JADBJO010002723.1:22500-27500 GCA_016801955.1 Conus betulinus
TGCAGAAAAATGTAAAGTACTTCATACTAGAAAAACAAACCCACAAAAGGATTATATAATGAAAATTGGAGGTCTCTACAAGGAAATAAAAGTATCTGGATGTGAGGAAAAGAAAGACCTAGGTGTGACTTTTGACAAAAATTTGCTATTTGACAATCATATTGTGAATAGTATTAATACGGCTAACAGAATGATTGGAATAATAAAAAGAACCTTTACATTTATAGAAAAGGACACTTTTTTTTAAAAATTACATAAGACACTAGTTAGACTTGTCAACTCATAGTACTTGTACTTGAATATGGAAATACTGTATGGTATCCAATGCTAAACAGACAATCAGAAGCTCTAGAACAGGCACAAAGAAGAGCAACCAAGATGATTCATAATATAAAAGATTACTCATAATCATATCAGGAAAGATGAAAATATCTACAACTTACAACACTTAAGGCAAGAAGAATAAGAGAAGACCTGATTCAAGCATATAAGATATTTAGTGGAATTGATGATGTTTATAAAGCATGCTTTTTTTGTACTCCGCAGAAAAATATATTACAAGGAACAGTGAAGATAAGCTATCCAAACAATATTCCAGAACTATTTTTGAGAAAATTTACATTTATTAACAGAGTAACCAATTTTGGGAATGAATTAACAGTTAATATCAAACATGAACCTAGTATTAATGTTTTTTAAGAACCTCATAGATAAACATGAATTAAATATTAACTAAAATAAAATATGAATTTGATGGATAATAGGACTGAGCTAGCCTACGACTGGACCAACGGTCATGAAAAAAAAAAATATATATATATATATATATATATATATATATATATATGTATATACACTTTATATACACATATATACATGTATACAGAAGGGGCATAAAAAGCCTAAATAAGCTCAGTTGTTTTGATACAACGCCCCTGATCCTGATCCTGATATTACATTGTATCTGTTTTTGTACATGTTGATGTTATTCTTGTTGTTTAGCAGCTCAGTAATTCTATTTTCATGTTTCAATTTCCACCTGCAATCATCCCACTATGAACCTGTTCGACATGAACTTGGTATAGAATTCAAATATGGCATGTAATTAAATCATGCATGTATCTGGATGTGTGTGTGTGTGTGCACATGTGGTTTGTTGGTAGTTCTCTGAAGGTCATTCTCTTTGAGAAAGCAGGTGAACAAGAAAACTCTTTACCTTAATGAAATGAATCACAAGAGCAAAGTTTGTGTCAGAAGCAAGCCTGTACATAGTTTGGAATCTGGGAGCTGAGGCTTGCCCTTGGGCTGCAATGTAACTGAGTTGGTTTGGTCCAACTGGAAATACACGTTTGTATGTAGGCATGTCTTTTTGTATTCTTAATAAAAATTTCCTTCTTAATACTTTGAACATTTTCCTAATCATTTGGTTGTAACTGCCTTCTTCCAGGAAAGGGATCGCAATCAACCAGTTGATACTCTGTAGCCTATGCTGTATGCAACAATACCCCTTAACCTGACCCTCTTCCCCTACACCTTTCTCTAAAAGTGCATCTTCCAGCTGTTTCAACGCGGGATGCATTAACTTGATTAAAGGTCCACATAAATGATGAATCATTCTGTCCCCCCCCCCCCCACTCCCCCCCCCCCCCCCCCCCCCCTCCCTCCTCACCGGTCTTCACTCAAACCATTGGCAGCACACTTTGTCGTCGATACACGGTAGGAATGGATACGGTTTACTTTATGAAAAGCTACATCCAGCTGAACGAGTAGTTTACAAGTAATAATGCATAACTGGCGAAATCGTGTGCTTTGATGCTAACCTTGCAATGTGTACGTGTGGAGGCATCAAAATCAAAGAGCAACGACCACACAACACAGAAGAAGATTCCGAACAGTGGCAGTCCGCATGTGCCCTTGATCAAAGTGGGCACAGAAAGTTTGAAATAGACATCTCTGCTGTATTCCCGCTTCTCTTCACCCATATCTGTGCACGTTTGTAATCACCACTGTCAGTGCCGTGGCCCTACACACTCGAGCAATGTCAATCTCTCGTTCTCAAAACGGAAGTGCATACATGTTTCATTTGACATACTTTAAAGTTACAGTGCAAAATCACCTAAATCGCCCTCTCTCTCTCTCTCTCTCTCTCTCTCTCCTCTCTCTCTCTCTCTCTCTCTCTCTCTCTCTCTCTCTGTGTGTGTGTGTGTGTGTGTTGTGTGTGTGTGTGTGTGTGTGTGTGTGTGTGTGTGTGTGTGTGTGTGTGATTCCTGCTTTAGTCTTCCCCGTTGAGAGAACACTGTGCTAAATTCTACGATTTCACAAGCGGAGTTTGAGAGAGAGAGAGAGAGAGAGAGAGAGAGAGAGAGAGAGAGAGAGAGAGAGAGAGAGAGAGAGAGAGAGAGAGAGAACGAACAAACGAACGAACGAATCTTTTTTAATGAGGGAAAAAGCGGAATAAGCACAAAATGGCTTTTTTTTACATCCGGCCCTCAATAAAGGGAAATACATGTATATAGAAAACGCAATAACAACATCAGCAAAACTAATCTAGAATAGAAGTAAACATGCATAAACGCTGTAAATAGAAAGAGGAAATGGTTAACACAAAAGAACAGAAGACAATCAATGCCTGAAGAGAGAGGGAGAGAGAGAGTGAGTGAGAGAGAGAGAGAGACAGAGAGAGAGACAGAGGGAGAGACAGAGAGAGAAAAAGGTGGGGGTGGAGGGAGGGGAGGGGTCATCATATAAAGTTCATGAAAAAATGGTTATTGGAAGATAGATAAATATATACAATAAACATTTATCACAACAACAAAATTATAACACATTTCTGGAAAAAAAATAAAATCATTGAACAGGCACCCCATCCTGTAGGCAAAGACAAAAATTTACACTTGACTAGCAGCACCTTTGAGACAATAGATGAGAGAGACCAGTACAGAGACAGACAGACAGACAGAGAGAGAGAGAGAGAGAGAGAGAGAGAGAGACAGACAGACAGACAGACAGACAGACAGACAGAGAGAGAGAGAGAGAGAGAGAGAGAGAGAGAGAGAGAGAGAGAGAGAGAGAGAGAGCGAGAGAGAGAGAGAGTTTAAGAACATGAATTGGAAAAATTTTTTAATTCAGTCATAGTTGGGTATGAAGTGCCCTTTTAAAGCTATATATGCTGGCATGAACATCAAGAGGGGATGAAATGCGGTTCCATAAGAAGCCGCCAGAGTAGTGAAGACTGGTTTTAAACATATCTATTCTTGGACGGGGTATTACAATTTTATGAAAATAGCGATTTTCATTAAATCTAAATTTCTCTGTAATTGGGGGGGGGGAGCACGACCCGAAAGAATCTTAAACATGAAAAAAAAGCTTTATTGAACTTAAACTTCAAGTTTAATGGTAAAATATCCAGATCTGTATAGTCAGAGTATGATAACGTAACCGATTTTAACAAACTAATTTCAGGGAACGTCTATAAAGACTAAACAAAGGTTTGAGTATATGATTACTAGCTGAATCCCCAAATTGAGAGAGAGAGAGAGAGAGAGAGAGAGAGAGAGAGAGAGAGAGAGAGAGAGAGAGAGAGAGATGATGATGATGATGATGATGATGATGATGATGATGATGATGATGATGATGATCTTTATTTTCCAAGGGTAACAGATAAAGCAAATAGTGTATGCTTTTTAATATCCCGCCCTTGCCCCGCCGAGGGACTGTCGAGTGACTAGCAACTAACTAAACATGACTAGCTACTAAACCATATAAACAAACATAATAATTTTTAAAAATACATGAAAACATGGCTGAGCTTTTTCCTCCTTCAATATTGACGAATACATGAGCTTAGAGAAAAAGGGACATTGAAAGAACAATCAAGAATAAATGAATTAATTACTAATATATGATAATATAATGATCACACACACACACACACACACACACACACACACACACACACACACACACACACACACACACACATACCCAATGACATATCAGTAGACACCATGATATAGGCCTATAGTCCCTGAAGACTTTCTTTTTGGCAGGCGCCATAGAACTGGCTCTGACGGTGATGTAGATCAACACCTGGCCCACGTCTTCTTCCTATTCTTCTTCTTCAATATTCTTTCACACCTTGTTTTCTTTCCCTTTTTCTTCGATCTTCCTTTATTTTCCGACTCATGCTTCAATAGTCTTATTCTTCTTCTTGCGCTTGTTTTTCGTCTTGAGTTCTTTTTCTTAATCAAATTGTTGTCATCGTCGTCGTTGTTCTTCTTCTCTTCTTGTCGTCGCTGTTCTTGTTTCTGTTGTTGCTGTTTCTATTCACTTCTTCTCTTCTTTCCTGTGTGTGTGTGTGTGTGTGTGTGTGTGTGTGTGTGTGTGTGTGTGTGTGTGTGTGTGTGTGGTGTTCTTCCACTTGTTTTTTCGGCCTTTTCTCTCCACTTTTCTGTCTTCTCCGATCTTCTGCTTCTTGTTCGTGCTTTTGTTCCCCGGCTGCGTTCTTATTCTGGTTGAGCGAGTTCTTCCTATGGTTAATGTTCTTGACATCGTTGTTGTTGTTGTTGTTGTTGTGTTGTTTGTTGTTGTTGTCGTTCTTCTTTTTCTTGCTGTTCATTTTGTTTCTTCATTTGTTTACTTATTCATTTAATTATCTATTCAATTATCTGTCTATCTACTTCTTTATTACTTTATGTTGGTTCCCTCCAATTATTCTTGTCCGAAAGTGCGGTGTCTTCTCCGGTGGGTTAGGGTATCTCAAAACAAGTTGATTTTGATTGCTTTTCTTCTGTGGTGCTAGTTCTGGAGCTACGATAGGACCGACTGGGTTTGGTTGCAGCCTACTGGCAGGTGGCAAAAAAATGAGAGGCCTGGGTGTAATGTTTGCAGGTATGGCATCAAGATGGTAAAGAACACACAAATACGCACACACACAAATGCGCGCGCGCGCGTGCACGCATGCTCACGCGCACGCACTCACTCACCTATCCCCCACCACA
>JADBJO010002723.1:30000-40000 GCA_016801955.1 Conus betulinus
GCATGCGTGCGTTTGTTATGTGCGTTGTGCGTCTGTGTGTTTTTAAACGACAACACATCTGTATGCTGCTGGCAGTTAGTACTTTTTTTTGTTTTTTTTTTTTTTTTTTTTTTTTTTTTTAAACAAAAGATTCGAAATCGAGTTGCCGCGCTCACGCACGTAGCCCAAGCTTATTGCAACAACCTTGACTTTGAAGCTTCTGCTGAACGAACAGCCCCCAAACGAGGCAGGCAGTGGCGCGCGTGCATGTATAACAGTCCAGTCAGATCGACTTTTCTGCGGTGGTAAGAAACAACCAATTTTAGCGTCTCTCTAGCGGTTGTTGGAGTGGCTGTCACGACCAAAAGACACAAGGAGAAGTATGGCGGACGGAGTCGCTGTTGAGAAGACCAGCTGGCCTGATTTAGTTGGAAAAGTGAGTCGACTGTCTGTCTGTCTGTCTCTCTCTCTTCTCTCTCTCAACCGTAGTCTTTCATCTTTTGACAGCCACAAAACTTTATGCCTGGATCGAAAGCACTCACACACTCAGACCGCCAATACACTCTCTCTCTCTCTCTCTCTCTCTCTCTCTCTCTCTCTCTCTCTCTCTCTCTCACACACACACACACACACACACACACACACACACACTCCATCAACCTGAAAACAAAGAACCCGGAGTAGAATTTCGGCCACACTTAGCTAGTATCATCGAACAATAAAGCTGGACCGTGCGTCTGGCATTGGTCCATCCCATCAGTGTGTTATTAGATATTTTCAGTTTTGTTTATTTGCTTAAATTGTGTTTTATTTTTCATTGTTGTTCGTTTGATCCTTTTTTTTCAAGACTACAGTATTTTATCCCCCAAACCAAATGGGAGCTAGAGTTTTTTCGCAACAGACACATGAACAACGACGTTGCAGCTGTCTAAATGTTCACCAGTGGGTAATTTGATACTCCTACTGTTGCTTGTGGCTTCCACAGCTATTCTGGGAAATGTGGGGCATTTCCTTCTTGACATTTCTACAGCCCACGAAAGGCTAACACGGAGTAATGGGCCGTTCACGGCTTGTTATATCGTACTGCAAACACATAGACACGCAGGAACTAGGGTTCAACCACTAGCTGGTCCAGGGGCGGGTTGTGTGTGTATGAGAGGGGGGGATGGGGATGGGGGTTCAGGGATTCAGGAACCACCACTACATCCTTCGTTCTCACAAAAAGACTGTACAAATTCATACGTGATGAATAGATTTTTTTTTATCTACCAGTAGAGACCTCCAATGCATCATCATCGATCATATCACAGAAGACGAATCCCCCCCCTCCCCCCCCCCCCCCTTATTTTTACCCTTTATTTTTAAAAAACACACACCTCCCCTTTCCCTCCGATTTGTACCAAATCTGCACCTTGAACCTCCTCCCCTCCCTTCCACCCCCCACTACTTTCTCTCCCTCCCCTATTTGTTTCTTTTTGACAAAATCCGTTCTTGACGGATCTAAGGCAAGTATGTATAACCCCACGATCAACTACCGCACCCGTCACCAGAGGACTGGACAGACAACTATACTGAGCAATCCCACAATCCGCAGGACACATAACAGGCCAAATGCATCAACAAAATGGACAACAATACAGGCAAGCATTCCAAAACTACCAACAGAGCAACTCGCATTTCCAGAACTCTTCAAAATACGGTGACTGCAATCAACGACAATGATGACAACAATCCATCAGTCACACACACACACACACACACACACACACACACACACACACACACACACACACACACACACACACACACACACACACACAGACATACAGAGAGAGAGAGAGAGAGAGAGAGAACTATGAAAACTTTTATTCGATCAAGGATTGAGATTTTAGGCAGAGCCTATTCTTCCAATCTGTCCTTGCTAACCTAAATTATGCGGTAGGATTCAAAGACAAGAAAATGAAAAGAAATTAAAAGAAAAAAAACAGGGCGCAGACCACTGCTAAGGTCGAACGGCCCTGTTACGATAAACTCCTGAATCTGCCATGAGGTCTGGGTTCATATGAAAGTTCAATGGGTTCGCCCTTGGGCTCCTACATTCCACGAATGAGTGAGAGACAAAGACAGACTGCCAGACGGCAGACAGAGAGACAGATAGGCAGACAGACAGACAGCGCACCGAGGGAGAGACAGACAAAGCGCACCGTCCGCGCATACACAACATCAACAATCCGCAGAAGTAAGCAGAAAAACAAGAGACGGTAGAAAAGAAGGGAGCCTGTTGCGGAAAAGGTTTCCTACAGAAACGCTATATATTCTCAAAGATAGTTCGTCCTACGTCCGTAGGGCGTACAGTCTTTGATAGTCTGAAGACACCTCGGTTTCCTTACGGATCATGTTAGAACCTGCTCAACAGCCTGAACCTGATCTGCAGTCACCTCTACATACCACGATCACGGCTCCTTCATCTCCGCCAAAGACCGTGTGGAAAAGAAAAAAAAGAAAGAAACTAAAGAAAGAAAGAAAGAAAGAAAAAGAAAGAAAGAAAGAAAGAAAAAAAGAAAATCCACTGTATACGGTCTTTGCGTCTGACAAGGCCATTAATTTTTCAACCGCGTCCATCGGGTTCATTCTGATTCACCAAGATCACGCAGAAAACCACAGAACCGATTTTCACCGAACTTGGTGGAGAAGATGAAATGTAACAGACATCATGGCAGATACAGGAGCATGTCGTTAACAGGACCGTTCGACCTTAGCAGTGGTCTGAGCTCTCCCCAGTATCCTTCTGCTTCATTCATTCATTCGTGTATGGTTGTATTCTTTCTACGTTTACACCCACGTATCTCGGTTTGTTACTTTGTCTGTCTGTCGGTCGGTCCGCGAGGTTACGCAACATCTATTGGGCTGATTTGAACAAAACTCGGTGTGGAGATAGAATGCAGCCCCAAGACGAACCCACCAGATTTTAGTGCGGATCTGGCTCAAAGATCACTGCGGATCCAGAAGTAGTTTGGAGGCTATGGGACAAATACGCGAGTGACGCTTTGCTTAAGTCAAAAGGGCTCTTCGACTATCGTGAAAGCCTGCGTCCTCCCCAATACCACCTCTCTCTCCCACCCATCCCATCTCTCCCTCGCTCTTCCATAAGTGTCCTAGTTTATTTATTCATTTGCTTGTTTTTCCAGCCCTACAATGAAGCAGCGTCGGCCATCAAAGCAGAAAATCCACAGTTAGAGGTGAGCAGTACATCCATGAATGATCATGGCCTCTGTGTGTGTGTGTGTGTGTGTGGAGTGCTTATACACTTGCCGTAACTGGTTTAAAAGAAGAAAGTTTGGGGCGTTATGAACGAGTGTGACCCACATGTGGTCAGCAGCGAGAAATATGATAAAGATATTCTTCCCTGACTTTTTACTTTTCTTTCCTCCCCCTACACCCTTTCTTTTCTTAAAAAGAGGAGGGGTGGGGGAGAGGAGGAATTGGGAGCGGTGGGGATAGGCGAGTGGTACAGGAGGGGGGGGGGGGGTGGGGGGAGGGAGGGAGCGGATTCACTGGAGCACACCTTTCCTCCTAATCCGCCTTTGAATCAAATGGTGCCTTATTTTTACACACGCACACACACAGACACACGCAAACACACACACGCGCGCGCGCACGCACGCACGCACGCACACACATGTACACACACTCACACACACACACACACACACACACACACACACACACACACACACACACACTGACAGACATACAAAGAGAGACAGAGACTGAGGGAAACCCTTCACATAGATCAGTCCAATTATATCCACTGTTCCATTGAAAGAAAGATTAAAAAGAAAACTTCAATTACCTCTGTCCCACTCCTACTCCAGCCCCTTCCCCTCCCTCCCCTTCTGACCCCACCCCAAGTCCACACCACCCAAGAAAAGACAAAACCAGCAAATAACTACATCAACAAATAAAAGGGAAACTATCCAACAAAAACCAGCCTCAAATGCCCCCCAGTACCACCTTTTCCGATTGTGCAGGTGTCCAAAGTGTCTCCGGGCCAACCCATGACGAGAGATCTGCGCAGGGACCGAGTGCGAATCATGGTCGACGAGAAGGATGTCGTCATTCAAGCCCCGTCCGTTGGCTGACGGGCATGTTGCACGTGACGTCATCTGAGCTTCCTGTTTACCCGCGGTTGATAGATTAGCTGTTTCGGTGTGTGAAACAGACAGGCAGCTTCGGATGTCTGAAGAACGAATTTCTTTTTCTTTGCTTGATGGTGCTTTTCCCTTTTTTTTTTTTCAGCAGTAGTAGTCGACGGAATGAGAGTAGAAATCATAGTAGGGATGGAACTGATTATATGATCATGATGACGATGCCCCCCCCCCCCCTCTCTCTCTCTCTTCTTCTTTGTCTTGTCCCCCCCCCCCCTCTCTCTCTCTTTTTCTCCGACACACACACACACACGCGCGCGCGCGCGCGCGCGCACACACACACACACACACACACACACACACACACACACACACACACATCCAAACAGACATTTGTTCTGTCTGTTATTTCTGCAATATGGACATGTCTGTCTGTTCATCTTCAAATTGATGTTGAAAATTATGCTCTATTAATAATTATAATGCTTTTGTGTGTTCAGAGTTCATTGACAAAATGTCACGAGATTGCTTTGCATAACATAATAGAGGGCCATCTTCATATACCTTTTTTTTTTTGTTTCTTTTGTCAAAACATGTTGACATTGCTATGCAGATATGATATAGGCTATCATAATTCTTTATCCTCTTCACAAAATGTCATGAGATTGCTTCGCATAATATATTACAGGCTATCTTCTTTCGTTTTTTTTTTTTTTTTTTTTTTTTTCTTTTTCGCTGTTTATTTTCCTAGTCTTCAAAGCAAAAGGCAGCAAAGCTTTTCAGCTTAAGTGAACAATACGATAAGTTAGTTTGCGTCCAAAGTTGTGATTCATTTGATTTGAAGCCTTTGATTAAATGATTTTTTTTTACATAAAGACCAAAAGCATGTAATAAATAAACACGCTTTGATTTTCTCCATTTTCTTAATGTATTTGCGTGTGTATATATATACATGTAAGTGCGCAATGTGTGAGTGTGTGTGTGTGTGTGTGTGTGTGTGTGTGTGTGTGTGTGTGTTTATAAGTATTTGTCTCTCTCTGTCTCTCTCTGTCTCTCTCTCTCTCTCTCTCTCTGAGACAGATTGACAGAGAGACTGATGCATACGTACATACATACATATTTACACACATATGCATCGATAGATATAATAAATAGAAAGATATTATGTACACACACGCACACACACTCACACACACACACACATACACCAAACGCGCGCGCGCACACACACACACACACACACACACACACACACACACACACACACACACACATACACACAGAGAAATATAGAGACGCCAGCATGTGCAAGAGAGAAAACAAAGACCACAACCATAAACACTTAAAAATCAACATTGAACAAAGTACAGTGTGTATATATAATTTCTTCTCCTGGAATGATAAAACTGACTCCATTCTTAGAAGAAGGGTTTTTTTGCTCGCTAATTGAATTCATATTACACTTAATAAAATCATACGTCATATACACTTGCAATTCATCTAAACATCTGTTATACAAACATGCACAACATCAAAAGACCCCTGCGACATGACTGGTTTTCGAGGAAAAATAACCATGCAAGTATAGAAAAAGGGACAGATGCGTTCCACAAACAAATTCAAATTTGATACTGGAATTATAAGCGTATGTCATAATTCAAAATTGATTCTTGAAAGGTATCATTCAGAATGATATACAATGTACAAACTTGTAAAAGGGCATATGAGCGTGCGTGTGTCCGTGTAAATGTATATATGGGTTCGTGCATGCTTAAAAAAAGAAAAGGAAAGAAAGAAAGAAAAAGAAAGAAAGAAAGAAAAATCGTACGTACATCAATCACTTAAGATACAGTGAAAAAGAAATGACCCGAGCGAGATTCAAACCACGGACCTGGAATTCCCTTGTTTCCAAGATCAGTACGTTATCCACGGGGCCGCTTGTTGACGAAACTGTAGTTTTGGGTAGCCCAACCCTCCGTCCTCCCCCCCCCCCCCCCCCCCCCCCCCCCCCCCCCCCCCCCCCCCTTCCCTCTCTCCCTCCCACGCCCAACCCCAACCACTCCCATTCCCCGCCGCCCCTCTGCCCTTCCCTTTCCTTTTACGTTTGTTTTTAGTCACTTCTTGAGTAACTCCCTTCGTATAGGATGACTAACGCTTTATGTAACCCCCCCCCCCCCCCCCCCCCCCCCTACTTCACGTCCTAAGTCTTCGTGAACATGTTTTCAAATCTCAATTTCTGTCATTGTTTCTTCAGACCAGTGTTGCTTTTCCGCCTGGGGCAGTCATGAAATACCCGCAGCATATGCCAATTAGCGCCAGCAACATCAGATCGTCTGACCTCAGAGAACTATGCTGAATGACTGGGGAAAATAACAGAGTTAGCTTGCGGCAATTTCATTGCGCTTTTGCAGTATGCAACATAACAGGGTTAGCTTGCGGCTTTTTCATTGCGGTTTTGCAGTATGCAAATAACAGTTAGGTCGCGGCTTTTTTTTTTTTTTTTTTTTTTTTTTTTTTGAAATTGTACTTTTTCCAGTATGCACAGCGAAAGACCAGTCGAGCTCACACACGATGGAAGTGAACATGAAACATGTGTGAGCTGCTGAAGTGAATAAGATTCCAAGCTTCTGTAGGTGAATGTAGTGGACCGGTGCAGACATCAGGGTCAACCTAAAAGTGTTTAAAACATGGGCAATCGGCTAAGAAAGTAGAGAACCTCTAAAACATAGTATTACCCACCTTTCTACCAACAGTCTTACAGGCAAACTGACTATTCCCATCCATTTTACACGACAAAATCCTGCGGCAATCTTGCAGTATCTCCTGTCAACGGTTTTCCTCATGGATACAACTGGAAACGGCGTAAAAAAGATGATCGAGGACGAAACAGTTTACGCGTAGAGGATGTCCGACAGTCACTTTTCACTAACAGTTTTGTCTAAGAAAGGTCACAGTACGCAGACTGGTCCATATAGTCTATGTTATACCGCACCTGCTAAAACATCGAGACCAGATTTATCAAGTGTTAAAATAAATGAATACATGAAGAGATAACTGAACGGCTGAGAAAAGAGTTGGGATGGGATGATCATATGAAACATCCATCAGATGCCTGACCCATGCACTGACCCAACGCGCAGGTCATTGAGGTCTGGCTGTAATAAAGGACAGAGTTAGCATCGCTCTCTTGGTTAGGTCGTCCGCTTGACCGGGTTGAAAAGTGCCCCACGTATTAGTGAAACATTCTAAGAAAAGACTGAAAGCATTGTCGTGGTAGACTATCGATTTCGACAACGTCACTGTGCAGATGAACTTCTCTCATGGGCACGAGTGTGGCTGGAGAGACCGATTCTCAAGGCACACACCGTGGGGCAGTAGGGGCATTTGAACGCGGCTGATGTGGGAAGGGAGGGCACTGAGGCCTTGCGTTTTTCTCTTGCATTAGTTATGTGGTTGCGGCGGTTGTCTCTTCAAATTCTTCCTGGGCCTTCCTGGTTAGACTCCGCCATACTGCTCTGTCTTGGGCACAAACCTCTAGGTCTTTTGCAGATGTGTAGCTGTGCTTCAGATTGTCTTTTACACAGTCTTTGAAGCGCTTTCTGGGGCGGCCTTGTACTGCTGTAGTTTATGGTCCTGCACAATAGTTGTAACATTCCATTTTGCATGTGCTTTAGACATGTATAACTTTTCCCTCTGCCTTGAGTTACCTTCACTGTATTTCCTGGCTTCCCCTGCACCTGCGCTGCAATAAAAAAAAAGGCTTTATACCTCTGGAACAATTAAGACTATTTCAATGAAATTTTAGGCATCTTTCAAAAGTATAATTTACTCCATGTCCGCAAATTTTGGTGACTATGCATCGTAAGGGAAATAATCAGATGCATTGTTTGAACTATACAGTTCCGATGAAGAACAGGTCCTGGTAAACCCATATCTTTAAGAACGGTAATCGGATACAGCAAATTCTTTGTGTGTGGTTTCACGTGGACCCACATCGTCTGCTAAAGTATGAATTCTCAGGGACTCAGACGAGTATGCGTTGATCAGAACCCGCATCATCTGAACACGGGTATACACAGTAAGGTAAGGTAATGTTGCTTATAGCCCAGCCGACCGCAAAGGGGTATACACAGTAAGAATACCCATTTAGCCTATGCTGAATAGACAGGTACTCGGGAATCTGCAGCGTCAGCACTGCGTCGTTAGGACCAACATCAGGTGAAGGCTGAGAAACAGCGGGGGTATACTTAGGATGATCAATACCTGAAAACATGAAAAAAGGATCTGCTTGATAAAAAAAGAAACAGTCTTCAAACAGTCTACAGGCATGGAAAAGAAACTGACGACAGCTAAAAAAAAAATATATATATACAATATCAACGAGTTTCAATGAACAAACTGCGATACCATAGTGGTTAGCTGCATCAAAAAGAACGAAACGAATACAATAGTAACGCCAGTCAGGTTCATAAACTCTTCTTCTCTGAAAACATAGCGATTCAAATTAACAGTCTTCATTTTTTAATCGCACATTATGTTTTTTCTTTAAACATTTCTTTAACAGGCTTTCTAAACAGTATTTGAAGTCACTCATGTGACCCGTACTCTCCATTTCTTTTGTTTCTTGTGTGTTCTCGGTAAAAAGGCGTTGGCAGTCTTCACCTTGTGGCTACCCCCATTTCGTAAAGCGACATGTACCTGTTCTTTTCCTGGACTCTCTCATTCAGGGTGGAGAGGGGCGGTAGTGTCCACCATCCGAGGCATCATGTCGAAGCGCGAGGCCAGATCCGACATGGTGATGACCTTCACCCCCAGCCAGCCGTCGATCTGGTTCAGCGCCGTTTCCTTGGTCACCGTCAGCTGCACGGGCAGACGGCCCTCCATGCGGCTCAGCTCCGTGAAGTGGCGGGACTCCAGGACGTTCCAGAATGCGGGCTTCCGCGGCTTTGCGGCGCTTCTCCATGACGATGTTGAAGGTGTAGAGGAAGGGTTTAGGGCGGAGTTGAAGGGCAGCACGAAGATGGCGATGGCCCACGCGGATGTCCACGGAGATGGGGATGCCCGTGGAGGCCAGGACCCCCAGCAGTCCCACCGGGGAACCAGCAGAGGAAGTCGGACAGCACGATGGTGGTGAGGCGTCGGGCGATAGCGGAGTCCCTGGAGGCTTTCTTCTTGGCGGGCGCCATGGTGCTGGCTCTGACGGTGATGTAGATGAACACCTGACCCACAGCGATCAGTATGAACAGCACCAGATTCAGCACGATCATCACGCTGAAGGAGTACGTGTAGCCTGTGAACTGGTTCTCGTCCGTGAAAGGCAAGGGAATGCAGATGCCAGTCAGGCTGTAGAACTCCCACTGAGGCGACATGGGCAGCAAAGGTACAGCGGCCAAGACAAACCCCACGATCCAAGCCATCCCGGAAGCTACCAGGGCAGACTTCTTCCGGAATCGCAGCTTACCGAAGGGGAATCGCAGAATCATAAGGCGGTCCAAGGTGATGAGGCAGATGAAGAAGGCAGACACTTCACTGGACGCGAACGATAAGAACCCGGCCGTTTGGCAAGCGACGCTTTTCTTCCACTTCTCCACGTACCAGACGTACTGTCCACGATAGATGTGATCCGCTACCCCGATGATGGTCAGATAAACCCCCATCAGGAAGTCTGCAACGCTCAGGTTGGTCACCAAGATGTTGAAGCTGCTCTGACCTCCGCTTTGAAAGGATTTGTCCGGCAGGTAGAACCTGGCCACGAAGCTGCCGACGTTACCCAGAACAGCCAGGAGAGCGAACATCCACAGGAACACCCGGTACACGTCAGAGCGCAGCAGGTCCTCGCACGACGCAATATCGTCAGAGGGAGCGAAACAGTT
>JADBJO010002723.1:45000-60000 GCA_016801955.1 Conus betulinus
ACACACACACACACACACACACACACACACACACACACACACACACACACACACACACACACACACACACACACACACACACACACACACACACACGCACACACTTCTTTGATGCAGTAACATTTAACTATGAAGCCGGTGACGAAATTAACGACAAAACTGGAGAGTAAAGATGACCAAGAGAACGTTGTACTGCTTGTGGTCGGTCAAACAGCGTCGAAGTTAAAAAAACCAACAAACAGAAACGTTAAACAGTAGAACAAACTACCTCGCAACACGCAGGGCGACGCATACCGGTCTTCATGACACTGACTTTGAAGGTCACATGACAGGAAATCTCGCACCACATGACCGGAAGAGCATGACACGACGGAGACGTTCGCGGACCAGGTGTAGTTGGAACCGAGCGACGGCATGTCGGGCGATTCCGGAGACAGGTCGACCGAAGACTTCCACTTTTCGCAGACGTAGCGAGCGTCTCTGGGAGGGAAAACACAGGACACAGTCTGCAGGCTGTCAGCGTTGTACTGCCGCATGAAGCTCGTGCAGGAAGGGACCGATCTTCTCTGCACGAGCAGGTGGACGTACAGACCCATCGTCTTGTCGGTCCACTGCCACATGCCTTGGTACAGGGCCGGCACAGCTGCTCCAGACGGCTGCGAGGTTCTGAGACCCGTGTACACCGTGGACACTTTCTTCCCGTGACGCGTCATGTCCAGGAAGTTCCTCCACTCGTGGAAGCTGCTAGGACTGACGAGGGTCTGGTTGATGTCCAGGCAATAGTAGTAAGCGTCGTACCAGGTGATGACTCGCTGCAGCCGAGAGTACGTGTAACACTTGTTTCCAGCATCGAAAAGACCCGGACCACAGTCTGGACTGGTGTAGTCACAGTTTCATCTCATCCTCCAGCCCTAGGCAGTTGACTGCCAGGTTACAGTTGAAGTGCTGAGCGAAGTCTTCATAGTGAGGCACTGCACAGTCGAACAGGTCGTCGTCTACCATCTTCGGCTCTTTGTTTTTGGGAAGGATGGTGAACATCATCTTAAAGCCTGTGTTCTGGACCACGTAGTCAGAAATGAACTGGAGACGGATACCTGTGTAGAATATCATGGACGGGATGTCCCGAAACCCACACCAGGTCTTCAGTGAGAAGACTCCAGAGTCGTTCACTGCGTACAGCTTCAGAGAGTCGTACCTGCAGGACGTGTGGTTCTCCAGGTCAAAGTGTGGGAAACTGATCAGAACGACTTCATCCACAGAGAGGTTCAAGTCAAACATGGCCGACATGTCAGAAGGGTAATCCTTGTCGTCATCGTACCGGGTGTAGTGACGTAACCGGAGCTGAATGACGTGTTGACGACGGTCAAAGACTTGCGGAGATCAAAAGGCACGGCCCTGAAGTGCAGCCGAATGTCAAAGACGGAGCAGGAGTACGCATTGACATGAAGGTAGACGGTGTCCTGAGTGAAGCGATAGAAGTCCCGACAACACGACTGCTGTGGGTCAGTGTTGGAAAACGTCTTCTGTACGTCACATTGACTGGGGTCCTCAGTCAGACAGATGGACGCTTGAAGGCTGCAACTGCTGAAGGGCGCGCCGTAGACGTCCTCGAAAAAGGCGTCCATGGCATTCCCTGCGGGGACCCTGACCCGGGTCTCACAGTTGATCCAGTCCTCCAGAGCTGAAGAAGACGTGGCGTTGGTGGAACCTTTGGTCACGTTCACGAAGTACTCGGCGCCTCCCTGCCACTGGGCAAAGCTGCACCCAGCGACTGTCGCTGTGATCAGAGGAGAAAGAGCGGGTGGGTGAAACGCAGCGCCAGGGGGTTGTTGTTGAGCGGGTTCAGAAGACCCCTGCGTCCAAGTACTCCCTTCACCAGGGATGGCCACAGCAGTGGCGTCAACGCTGAGCCGGAATTCCGAGTTGTCTTTCTTGCCTGATGGAGTCCCCATCGTCGTCTGTCCAAGTGGTTCAGCCATTGTGGGCACTGTTTCACGCGGACTGCTGGCTACAGTGTCATTTGTCTCTGTATATCTGAGAGGCGTTTTTCAGCAGTAGATGTCTTTGCAGACGTGGACGTTGAGATCCCCGACTGTTCATTCTCTGTCGTTGTGAAAGGAAACAAACACGCTGAAAGGATAAAACAAGTAATAATCGCAGCCATTCTTAAGTGTTGTTGGTTTTGAAAAATGTGATCGTCGTTTGATCTTTTATAATCTTGCTATAATCTTGTAAAAACACTGACATATAAACTGTTAGGAAACTTAGAAAAGGAGAAAAATGTAAAAACAACAACAACAACAAAAACCACATTGAAGACTCTCCTTTTAATGTACACAGTCCGATATATTATTCGCCACAGAAAAAAGTAATTAGAACATTTGTATGCGAATGTAACTGTTTCAAACGTGGGTACAAAAGATTGTCCATTTGAAACATCGCAGATTGTGAAATCTTCGGAAAACCATCGTCTTCACGACAACATTCAGTACCAGTCGTGGAGCAGGGCCGCATTTATATAATGACTGGCATGGTCCGGCTGACTGGTCCTGAGTCTGACGAAGCGAAGCTGGCAGCGAAAAGACTCCACGCAGGTAGCAGACATCGCTGCTTTTGCCATGTGCCCCAGGCCTCTCCCCCCACCCGCCACCTCTCTCTCTCTCTCTCTCTCTCTCTTCGTTGTTCAGTACATGTTAGAATGAATTCAGTTATATGATATTAGATTGGACGAATTTCTGGAACGCATTTTCACAACGTTTAATACCTCTCTCTCTATCTCTCGCTCTCTTCTCTTTCTCTCTTCTCTTCCCCCCCCCCCCCTCTCTCTCTCTCTCTCTCTC
Organism: Conus betulinus; assembly: GCA_016801955.1. NCBI lineage: Eukaryota > Metazoa > Mollusca > Gastropoda > Neogastropoda > Conidae > Conus > Conus betulinus. The sequence goes on from JADBJO010002723.1 coordinate 47,841, forward strand.
TTGTAGTTCAATGTATCATATAATGATTCATCTGTATGTGGGGACAGACTGAATGGATTCCCGGAACGTATTGTCTAAAATATTAGTCAGGGATTTCACTGATCTGTTGGCGTGTAATCATCATTAAAGATCGTCTCCATGCCTTCCTCTGTTTCGGCCTGTTTTCTACCCTCTCAATAGTCTGTGTGTCTGTTTGTCTGTCGATGTGTCTCTGTTCGAATTTCTCTTGTTCTTCGTGTCTGTCTCTTTTGTAGTTCGGTCCGTGGTATGAATACTTATTTCTAATTCTCCGTCAACATAGACTGGATGGACTTTTGAAACATTATGAATCCCACAACGTTTAGATAGAGATTTTCGTATTTGTTTCAACATTATCACTATTGTCACTGGCTGGCATACTGATAGGGACGTCATTGGACTTGTTTTTTACGTACAAAAATGATGCAGAAATGTCTTCCGATGAACTGGAATATTTTGTGTGACACGATTCGGGCAAGAGACCTCGCGGTGTGTTATAATCTCGGTTACTGAACACATCTCTTGTGTGATTAACTATTGTCTGAGCTAGTAATGTCCACAGACCGGCATCATTGGTAACTGGCGTAGACCCCCTCCCCTTCTCTCTCTCCCCCCCCCTCTCTCTCTCTCTCTCACACACACACACACTCTCTCTCTCTCTGGATGGCTGGCAGGTTCTGTCTGTCTCTCTGAATGTCTGTCTGTCTCTTTATGAGAAGAAAACAGGCTGAATTACATTCATTCTCTCTGTCTCTCTTTAAGACAAAAAAAAAAAAAACAGGCTGAATTACATTTGTTCTTGGCGGTAAAGCGCTATCCACTGTTAGCAAAAACGTCATCGATCCCAATTTAATTGAACGCCTATTGTTGTCACGCACCTATTCTGTGGTCGTTTGTGATTTTTCTCTGTGTTTGCATAATGAGTTTCAATTCAAAGAAATCTCAACTTCCTGGGGTGTTGGTGGCTCATACTACGTTTGTTAATTTTCAAACGGAAAGCATTGTATGTTGTTCACGTACATATTGATTTGGGATTATGGCTTGTTTTAATTAAATGATCTCTCTCTCTCTCTCTCTCTCTCTCTCTCTCTCTCTCTCTCTCTCTCTCTCTCTCTCTCTCTCTCTCTCTCTCTCTGTGTTATTAATCGTAAAGCCATGATACAAAAACTGAAATCAACTTTCTTGTGGATCATTATGTTTGTAACTTGAGAAGCTGCTGCCTATGTTTGGACATTTTCTTCTTTCTTTTCTTTTCTTCTCCCATCGCGCGAAAGAAATTCTTTATTTACGAGGATAATAGATAAGCACTGATGTGCTTTTTTACATCCAGTCCTCGCCCTGAATAGGGTCAACATAAGATAAGGCACACAAAAGAAGCATGCAAAAAGTGACTAGAACTACAATACGATAAAAAAAAAAAAAAAAAAAAAAAAAAAATGGGGGAGAAGAGAGAGAGAGAGAGAGAGAGAGAGAGAGAGAGAGAGAGAGAGAGAGAGAGAGAGAGAGAGAGACGAGAGGACGAAGGAAAGGAGTGCAGGGAAGGGCGACAGAGAGAGCGAGAGGGAGAGAGGGACAAAGAGGCGAGAGTGGGTGCGGGAAAGAGCGTTAGAACAATCTGACAATCAAAACATTCCAAGGTACAAGCATACAAGCAACAACACATAATGAAAAGATTGCAGGTAAAAGTAGGAAACACACACGTGCGCGCGCGCACACATACATACATACACACACACGCGCGCGCGCGCTCTGCGCGTACTCGTATACAGCATACTTATTAAACGGAATAACATGTGCATTTCAAGTACAAAAACACTTTCTAAATAGTCAGGGTCATACAAAAGGCAAAGAGGGTGTTGGTGGTGGTGGTGGGTGGATTTATGGCGAAGTATGCAAGTATTGGCACATAAGATGGTTGAAATAATGGTGTTTGAAGTTGCTATGCATTGGTGTTGTTTGGTTGATTCAGGGAGCGAGTTCCATTGACAGGAACCTGAATATATGTTAAACTGGATTTGAATAAATCAATTCTAGGAACAGGGACATGAAGTTTGGGTAGAGTCCTTGAGGAATTAATTGAGAATCTGTGAACTAATGTTGAGGGTGCCTTCCCAGACACAATCTTGTGCATTATGATCCCTTTGTTGTATTCTAATCTCAGACTTAAGGGGAGAACTTGAATCTTTATATAGTCCGAGTCCAGAAGACTACTGCTTTTTAGGAGGACTAATTTGAGTGCTCGCTTGTGTAGGCTTAGCAATGGTTTGAGGGTGTTAGCGCTAGCAGAGTCCCCATAGAGTAGATCCATAGTCTATGTATGATTGGATATGAGACTGGAAAAAGAGCTTGCGTGAATGCAGGTCGAGGAAGCGTTTGATTCTGGAGAGTTGATAAACTTTCTTCTGCGAAATTTTTTGCTGCACAGTGAGGTTATGTGAGTTTTTGCCAACTAATATTGTTATCAATTGTTATTCCTAGCACTTTGAGGAATGTAACCTGTTTCAACTGGTACATTTTTTAAGATGTACAGGAGGGAACTTAATAGTGAGATTTTGTCTTTTTTGCCTAGTTGTGATAAGCATGGATTTAGTTTTTTTTGAGGGTGAAGTGACATGTGATTTATTAATTCAGTCCATCTTACGAGGTCATTTGCACTTTCTTGTAAAGTTTGTGCAAGAACAGTAACATCAGAATGATTTGTGTGTATTGTTGTATCATCAGCAAAGAGTTTCACAGGTGGATGTAATATATAGAGAGGTAGATCATTGATGTAAATGGTGAACAGTAAGGGACCCAGGATAGAGCCTTGTGGGACGCCATAGCAAAGTGTTTGAAATGAAGAGAAATTTGTATTAATTTTCACACATTGTTGCCTATTTGTGAGATATGAGCCAAAAAGCGTAAGAGTTTTTGTGGATAAGCCATACAATTTCAATTTTCTGAGAAGAAGGTTATGGTCTATCACATCAAATGCTTTTTTTGAAATCAATAAATAGGACACCACAATATCTGTTGTTGTTAATGCTATTTAGCCAGTCATCAACGAGGTTATTAGGGCTGTGTGGCATGATGGTTGTGTCGGAACCCGGACGCTAACTGTCTTGGATGAAGCAAGTGGTAAGTATTAAGGTGGTGTGTAATGTGTGTTTGTTTTATGTGTTTTTCCAAAGGTTTGAAAGAGTGGAAGTGATTGAGATTGGTCTGTAGTTTTGCAGGGTCTGAGTTGTCACCTGATTTGTAGATAGGTATGACTTTCGCTTTTTTGAAACTATCGGGAAAATGATTTTTTGTCAATGCATAAATTGAAGATGTATGTTAACGTATCTGTAATTGCTGGAGCTGCTAGTTTGAGGATTTTGCCATCTAGGCCATCCACCCCGCAGGCACCTGACTGTTTTAGGTGCGTTAGGTAGTGATAAACTTCAAAGACTGTTACTGGTGGAATATAAAGTTCAGACGTGATGTTTTTTTATCTTGGCAATATTGTTTCAGCAGGTTTTTGAAGGTCGTTTGATCTGGAAGAATCTGTCGTGACAATGTTACTGGCTATAGTGCAAAAGTGGGAGTTCAGCTGTTCGACAGAGATGTCTTTAATTACAGTTGATTTGGGAAGAAGATTTATTGTTTGTAAGTTCGTTAATAGCTCTCCATACCAATTTTGGGGTTCTGGTTTGATGATATTAGTTCTCGATAATATTTCGTTTTTTTTTTTCTCTGCGCTTCTGTGAATTTATTGCATTTCTCAGTTTTTTTAGATTTCCTCTCATCATAGCCATGTTGTTTAAAGCATATCTCTAAGGTAACCTGCCTCCTGTAACTCTTTAGTGTACCATGCCGGCTCAGGATCATGTCGTACTCTAATCGTTTTTAGAGGGGCGTGTTTGTCATATATTTCTGTAAATGTTTTAATCCAAAATTCAACAGCAAGATCTGGATGAGTTATGTTTGAAAACTGAAGAGAGATTTGAGTTAAGCAAGTCATGCAGAAAATCTTGGTTGTTAAAGTTTGTAAAGAGAGAGAGAGAGGAGAGAGAGAGAGAGAGAGAGAGAGAGAGAGAGAGAGAGAAACACATGGACACACGCACAGACAGACTTAGAACCAGAACCCACCAGCACATTGACCAACTCAAACTCTAAAATATTAAACTTAACATGAGAATGTCCGTCAATAATAGGACATACAGATTCGCATGGCGAGTGAGAGTTGACAAAGCAAAGAACAAAAAAAAAAAAAAAGGACCACACATGGACCAGGTCCCAGGGTGAAGAACGGGAACCCGACGACTCCCACCACCCGCTACCCCGTTCTCCCCCTCCCCTCTCCCATCCCCAATCCCTGGAGAGTGTCCTTCCTTGTCCACACTAGAAGGAAATGGATGGTCAGTCCAACATGACGTGGAGAGGTGGACAACACCTTGAGGTTTCTCACGGGGCCAACCAAACATCACCGCCAGAGCGGCTACCAACGATGGCCGCTCAACTCAACACCCTGGCCTCGACCTCGCCCCCCAGCCTCCCGCCACACCTCTGCTCCCTCACCCCTTTCCCAACTACCCACCCACCCCCACCCACCCGCAATCGACCTCCCCAACTACCCACCCACCCCACCCACCCGCAATCGACCTCCCCAACTACCCCACCCACCCCCACCCACCCGCAATCGACCTCCCCAACTACCCACCCACCCCCACCCACCCGCAATCGACCTCCCCAACTACCCACCCACCCCCACCCACCCGCAATCGACCTCCCCGACTATCCACCCACCGCCACCCACCTCCAATTTACCTCCCCAACTACTATCCATCCCCCACCCCCACCCCCCACCCCCCAATCTATCCTAGCTGCGTGTGATGTTGTGTCACTGACTACGGGCCTGCACAGAAGCGATGGTCTCACTGGCTGTTCAGAAGAATTTATGGTTTACACATCGGTACTGGTGTTTGAGGTTGGTCTCAAGAGGTTTGCAGATCTCTGCAAGAGTCAGAAATAGTGTGGTGGTGGCGGTGGTGGTGGTGGCGTAAGTGCTACGTGAAGGGCAGGAGGAGGTAATGGCGGTGGGAGGTGGAGGTAGAGGGGGGTGGTGGTTGTGGTGGTGTTCGTGATTTTGTCAACTGCACGTTGCCATTACTTTTCGTTGATGGATTTTTTTTTTTTTTTTTTTTTTTTTTTTTTTTTTTTTTTTTTTTTGCTTTGTTTTGAAACGTATTCCTGCCTGTCTCCCTGGCTTTCACCTTTTTTTCACACTCTGTTTTTATCTTTGTCAGTCTTTCGTTCGTTCGTTTATTTCATTCCTTGTTTGGGATTTTTCACTTTTATCGTTTGTTTTTTTTTTTCCCTAGTGTTTCTACTGCATTTTAGCTTTACATCTGAGAAACATTGATAAAATTAACCTGTACGATAAGTATCAGTTCTAACCTTGCTGAATGTTTTGGAATGAACAAAACAGACGAACTTGAATGCAGAGTAAACAACATATGCACAAGCCAACCTCCCCAATACACAACTTGCCTTGGCTGTGCACACACATACACGCACATTCGAACTATCTCTCTCTCTCTCTCTCTGTGTTTGTCTGTCTGTCTCTATCTCTCTCTCTCCCCTTTCTCTCTCTATCTGTCTCTCCCTTTCTCTCTCTCTCTCTCTCTCTCTCTCTCTCTCTCTGCCTCTGTGCCTATTTGTCTGTCTTCTATGTGTCAGTCTGTCTCTGTCTTTCACTCTGTATTTCTGTCTGTGACTGTCTGTCTGTCTGTCTTTCCCCCTCTTTCAACAGTTGCAAACTATTATGTCAAGAAAGCAGTAATTTCAGAAACCAGGTAAATATGCATACGAGTCTCTCTCTCTCTCTCTCTCTGTCTGTGTGTGTGTGTGTGTGTGTGTGTGTGTGTGTGTGTGTGTGTGTGTGTGTGTGTGTGTGTGTGTGCGTGCGTGTCCGTGAGTGCGGTGCCTGTGTGTGTGTGAGTGCATGCGCGCACGCACGCGCGCGTGTGGTATATTGTGTGTGTGCGTGTGTGTGTGTGAGAGAGACTGCTTGTACGTGTGTGCGCATAGGAGTGTGTCGCTTGCGTGTGTATGTGAGCGTATGTGGATATATATGTGAGTGAATGAGTGTGTGTGTGTATGTGTGTGTGTATGTGTGTGTGTCTGTGTGTGTGTATGTTTGTGTGTGTGTTTATGCGTGTTTGTGTGCGTGCGTGCGTGCGTGAGCGCGTGCGTGCATGCGTCCGTGCGTGCGTGTGCCAACTCTTCGAGTCTCCGATGGCTGTATAAAGTTCATGTGCCGTAACGTACTGCAGCTTTCGTACCAGTATGAAGTGTGACAGCATAATCAGGTACTAGTAAATTTGGGGTCAAAGTTCTCTCAGGCAGTTCGCGCAGAATAAACTGCCAACAGAATGACTACCAGTGAGAGGATTCACATTCCATGATCCGCGGAGAAGCAGAATGGCGAAACTGGCTGCAGCATGGCTGTGCCCCAAAACACCATCAAGGGAAGTTATCTAAAAAAAGCTGAGGGGGAAAAAAAAGAAAAACGAAAAATGAAAACGTTGGTGCTTCAGATATGACACTCTTCGCTAGCAGTAAACAAGTGGGGTAGTTTTTGCTCCCATAAGGAAACCTAACACAGAGTAACTTTTATTCAAGACTGGCACAGCCTTTTAAACTTGAATAAAGTCAGACAAATACAAAGACGAACAATCTAATAGTGGGGGGAAACAAGCGCAGGCCAACAACTAAATTGTCTTCATAGTAATGACTTGGCAAAACTTTGGGCTTAAGAGGGGGGGGGGGGGGGGGTGGGGGGGGGGGGGGGGGGTGGGGGTGGGGGGGGAGGAGGTTGAAGATGTAAAAACTGGAAACTTGAAATTAAGAAAATATATCAGATATGAAAACTCTTCACTGGCTGCATAAGGGAACCATCGCAATCCCTTTTAAAGGCAGATATATTTGTATTGCCTGCTCCGAGGGCCTTTCGTCCGCTGGGTCGGAACTCATCAGGGAGACACGGCTGGTTGTATCTGCACTCCTGGCGTCAAATAGAGACACCCACCACAGCACATGGAGGCCGTCGATGTCTGATTTTGAAAACACTAGCTTTCGTATCGCCTGTCCACAGTCCGCTGGCGACACCCATGACTTGGACACAGCGGAACCAGCTGATAGTCACCAGTCAGTCCGAATCTCTCTCTCTCTCTCTCCTCTCTCTCTCTCTCTCTCTCTTATGCGTACGTATGTATGTAAATAGATAGAGAGATAAACAGACAGACAGAGAGATAGATATTAAGTATGCATGTAGATGGACAGACAGACAGTCAGATAGATAGACAAACACTGATTTATAGATAGATAGATGGATGGATGAATAAATAGATGGATGGATAGATGGATAGATAGAAAGATACGTAGAGCGATGGAGAGATAGATAGATAGATAGATAGATAGATAGATAGATAGATAGATATTATGTACGTATATATATATATATATATATATATAGAGAGAGAGAGAGAGAGAGAGAGAGAGAGAGAGAGAGAGAGAGAGAGAGAGAGAGAGATCAGATTTACGCGACAGGCCGAATTCTATAAACTTCTTTGCGACTGGTAACCAACCATTAGGACTGTTTGCTGTTGCTGTTGTCCTAACAGGGACGAGAACTCTTAACACGACGGCTACCTTCAGCAATGTCAGAGAATCAACACACCGACAACAGTTATGACCCAGTTCATGTTTGATAGTGTCAGGTGGTCTAGGTGCTCCAGCATCACAGAACACATGAACGTTAAAAGGAACGAATGATTGTTTTGTTTGTTTGCTTGGCTTTTTATATATGTCTACGAGATAAGAGAGATAAGGCAGAATGTATTAATTTTGTGAGTTTTACGAGGGTTAAAAAGGAAAACAGAGAAGAAAGAGAGATAGAAAAGAAAAGAAAAGACGAGAAAAAGAAAAAAAAAATTTTTTTTCAGCAGTAAAGACGGGCGTGTGTAGTAAAAAAAAGAAAAAAGAAGTGCTTCATGCAGGCTTACCGCATGCCAGTAATGTCCATCTACCACACCCCAGTAGTCCCATTTCTACCGCCCTTCCCACTTGCACCTCCGTCCCCTACACACACACACACACACACACACACACACACACACATACACATGCACGCACGCACGTTGGCCACACCCACCATCTAAACACACACTCCCACACACGCAAATAGGATCAGGGTAGGGATAATGGGACGGGAGATGGTAGACTAAGAGGAAGAAAAGGGATTGGAGGGCAAGGTAAAAGGACACAAGAACTACGACACAGATTGATGGACTAAACAGACAACAAAATACAGCTTTAAGTTTCAGCCCAAACGCTATCAATCACACTTACCCTCTAAACCTACATTGGAGGTGTTTTGTTTTGTTTTGTTTTTTCTAAAAAAAAAAACAACAACTGGCATTGTTGAAATCAATTGTATATGATAATGGCCTGTAGATAAAAGACAAACATCTTTACAAACCTCTCCAATTCGTGCACCCGCGGTTTGCAGGTAAGGAAGAATTGTTAGCTCATTGTGCCGCGCGCTTTTTACGCGCAGGTGTCGTAATGTTTCCTGATGTATACTTGTACCCACTCTGAACATGCACTCCGCGAACAGAGATTTTGGCTCTTTCGTGCTTTTGTGGTTGTTGGGCGGATAACTACAACGGAATGATCCGAGCATAAGACTTTTCTTCGCATATGACGAATCAGACCCACGACGATGTATGAAGGAAATAATAGCAGGTAGTTGAGTAATGATAGTCTTGAAGGGGAAGAAACTAATTGATGGACTAACGACGTTGTTGTTGTTGTTGTTTCAAACTGTCTTTAAATTACCAAACTGATAACTTTGTGCATAAAAAGAAGGTACGGCAAAATGCAAGAAGACAATGGTAAAATCACAAAAATTATATATCAGACATTTGTTCATGCTTCTTCTTCTTCTTATTATTTTCATAATTATTATTATCATTATTACTATCAAAAACAACAACAATAGCGACAATAATCATACAAAGATAAGATAATTAAAAATTTACTGACATCCTAAAGCAGCTGCCTATGTCTAAACCTGTGATGAAAAAAAAATTGCTCTTTATAGCAAGAAGCATGTAAATCCAGTCTGCTTGAATAACACCATCCCGTTGTAAGTCTTAATGTTTCTTTTTCCATGGCATCAAAATCTTATACGAAACTTATTCTAGACATGTAGGAAAATACTCCAGGTAGAGCTTGGCAGTCAGTCTTTCCAAGGGAAATTAAAACCCTCAGGCAAGTGTTTCCTCTCGGAACTCTTTACACTCCGAGAGGGCCGGGCTGCATCCAATTCATGACTCTTAGATATCCCGCTGCCAATTTTTTTTTTTGAAACTGACAACTGTCGGAATTTTTGGAGACAGGGATATCCCAAGACACTGCCGTTTTAGACTGATGTCTTGTACACGCCGCTATCGGAAACCTGTTCAAACTGGGGAAATCTAAGCCTTTACGAAGCTCACTTTTGTTTCTCTTCGACCAGAACAGCTGGGAATCTTTCAGTGCTCTGCCGCCTTCAGGGTTCTGGTCCTCTTCTTACCAGAAATCCTGAGCTGTTTCATGAGATCAGAGGCTGCTGAACCTAGAAACCCCTTGGGTTCATATTCTTTGGTGAAGTCTGACTTGGAAGCCAGATTCCCTCGACCTGCTCACTAGACTGGCAACGTTTTAGTGTTGTAAGATGCAAGCTTGCTCCATTCTGTTTTGTATAGCAGAGTGAGTTCAATGAGAATCCATTCTTTTGATGACCCTGAGTGGAGTAAAACATCCTGTCTCATGCGACCCTTCCTGATGATCTCTGGATAGCTTCGCCATTCTAGGCCAGTTGCACTCCCAGTCATCCACCTCATTATTAAACCCCGATTTAAAGCTTTTGCTGTCACATTCATGGTTTGTGGCCTCCCGCCATGTAGAATGTTGTCACCGGAGCTTCTGGTGGCATAGTGTTTCCGCAAGCTGTGCTAGTCGTGTGTGCGATCTCCTTAAGCACTTGTTTGTGTCTCCACGTGAACCTTGCTTGAGTTAGCACTGCTTGGCAAAACCTCAGTTCATGTTCCACTGTTTGGTTGTCCTGACAAAGTGGACATGGAATGTCGTCTGATTTCTCCCATTTCGCCATGTTTGAAGTTAAGGGCAGGAGGTAATATACAGATCTCATGATGATAGAAATGATTATGAAAAAAAAAATCACAATGCCACTCTTCTAATGTTCGGCCACGTGGCCTTTTTCAAGAGAAAAAACAAAAACAATACAACTACGTGATGTCCATCTTTGGCAACTGGTCAGAGCAAAGAATTGACGTCATATCTTTGCTCTGACCAGTTGCCAAAGATGGACATCACGTAGTTGTATTGTTTTTGTTTTTTTCTCTTGAAAAAGGCCACGTGTGGCCGAAAATTAGATGAGTGGCATTGTGATTTTCTATAATGTTTTCTTCCTTTGGAGGACTATTGCTTTTGTTTCTGATTATGATATAGTTTCCTTAAACAACAGCAGTTCAGATACAGCCCAAACCAGTGCTGAGTCACTTTGGTGGTGTTCGATAATGCCTTCTATTCAGCATACAGCAAAAGCTTAACAACACCAACCAGCTCAGCTGTACTCTAAAGCGACTAGTGCAGTGTACATAGGGTGCCATAAAAATGTTTCCACTCTTCAATTGGAGTCTGTAAGGAATGCATTCAATGTCCCTAACTTTTGAACATATTCCCGGAACGCATCATGACTGAAACGCTTGAAGATCGTGTCAGTACTGAAGAAAGAACCACTGCAAACTTTTGATTTGAAGATGACATCGATGGCCTGAAAGGCAGTGAAGAACTCGCAAAGCTTTTTAAACGGCAGTATGAAACGCCAACAAGATATGGCATGGAAATCAGCTCATAGAAAGCCAAACTGATGGCCAGCCACAACACCACCATTGACACTGATATATCTGTTTTCGATTGGAAGCTTGTATCTGTTCAACAAGTCACTAACCTGGAATCCAGCAGCAGCAGCGAGGGATCCAAACCAAGCATCCTCCAAGGACAGGAAAAAACAACCCCATCACTATGACGAGCAAAACCTGTATGGAAGGGGCGAAAACATCTCCATAAACACAAGATCAGTCTCCTGCATGCACGGGCATATTCTATCTTCCCATAAGCACGCGAGACACAGACACTCACAGCCGATCTGGAGAGAAGACTCTAAGTCATGAAAATGAGTTCTTACTGCAAGATACTTGGCATTAGACATACTGATCATGTCACCAATCAGTAAGCGCATCAAATAATCAAGCAGCGCACAGGAGCGTACGAAGATCTGCTGAAGTCAGTCAGAAAAATAAAACTACATTAGCATGACCATGTCACAAGATCCAAGGGTTTTGCTGAAGTAATCTTCCTGGGAATTGTTAAAGGAGGGTAAAGTAGGGGAAGACAGAAAAACAAAATACAGAGACCTAGGCCTTGAAAAACAACCGACAGAACTGGGAAAATCAGGCCTACCGCTCTTCTGTGTGGTGTCTCAGTGACTCCCGACGGACTTTAAGGGAGAAGAAGTGTGTTGTGGTATATCAGCAGAGGCGAAGGGTGCTTCAGGATCAGCATGGATTGCAGACACCAGACCTTCAATTTGCCAGGGAGGCCGCACTGGTCTGCTTTCGGTGGGCTTTCTTCTGCTTGGTTTCTTTTTCTTTCTTGTGTGTCTTTCAAGGAGTGATTATACAACCTTCCAAGACTGGTTCTTCTGTCACTGCCGGAATGGCTTGGTCGGCTTCAGCGTACGTCACTGCTCTGGCTTCGTTTCCTTTCCGCTGGAGGATGCTTCGGGCTTTCTTTGGTTGGAAACTCATCTTCGATGGACAACCAGCGCGTCAGACTGCTTTAGTATTTTGTGTGTTCATCTTCTTTGGACAAAGATATTGTGTCACCCATGGAGGCTTTCAGATGTGGCATCTGGTATCCATTCCCGTGGTCTGCTGAACTTGTTAGGCTCGTCGCTGCTTTGAGCATGACTTCCGCTGCTAATACAAACAGTTCTGGAGAAATTGCTGTCCATGGCTACACCATCATCCAGACTGGCTCAGTATGTTGT
>JADBJO010002723.1:62500-72500 GCA_016801955.1 Conus betulinus
TTTTGCGTGTATGAATGCGCGCGTGAGCGCACACATGCATGCGTAGTTGGGTGTATGTGTGTGAATGTGTCTACATGTGGGCGTGTGTGTTGAAAATTAATCAACAGAATATCAATAGGAGCACGCACCAATAGTTAAGCCTTAGCATTTTCGACCGTCAAAATAATTGTCCACTGATACTCCGTCGATCGTAATCAATCAAGAATCCCTAATCATAGAGGCCACTGATCAATATTGATAATCAGTCATCATTATCATTTGAATCATTTATCCTCAATTCATTAATTCGACTTAAATCGCTTATCCTCTCCCATATCCTATCCTCATATATACCATTAAAAAAATAAAATAAAATAAATAAAAAATAAATAAATAACTGATCAATAGTCATCATCAGTCATCCCATCTTTGGTCATTTATCAATAATCAATCATCCATAAAAGCCACTAACATATTATTTACCGCCTTGATCTCCGATCAGTCTTCAGTTCTCGTTAATAACTGAGATCCTCAATCAATATTAATCAAAGTTTACGAGCATCCATCTATTAACTTCATCAATCCTACGGAATATTTGCCAGAGCTTAATTTGTCCATTCAAAGATATCATTCCACAGCATGAACACACACTGTCTTCGGTTCTTCCTCTTGTATCAGCTGTGATCTACTTCGGAAAACGTTGTACAGAAAACGTGAGACTTGTCTCACAGACATTTCATCGGCACAGGACATTACATACGACACACTTCCTTCAGCGTTATTGATAGCATTCACATTTTCTCTAAATACTTCATACACTCTGCATTCAAACAATACATGTGACTCGTCTTCAATAGCTCCTTTGCAAACCGGACATAATAAATGTCTTGGTACCACATCTCTTCTGTATCTCAGTTTATGCACCCTTATTGGAGAAATGCCAAATCTAAACTTAACATACGCTTCTTTCTGACACCGTGATATCTCGTAATCCAAATAATGTTCTGTTCGTAGGAAATGCTTAAAGCTAGAATACAGTTCAAAACGTTCTGCTGATTCCAGTTTATCATGCCAGGTTTGTGCGTACTGATCAGCGAGTCTCTGTCTAAAAATATGAAATGAAATTGTTCATATCGCCAACACTCTGTTGCAACCAAACCTCTCCAAATCCATTTACAAATAATAACTGTCTCACGTGAAAACGCCCAAGTTTTTTTCCCCAATTCTTGAAGGTGGTTTAGCATATTATAAGCTTTCCTGGGTAGTCTTTCTTCTGCCAGATTACAAACTCTTAGCCAGTAGCGAATACACCTTTCAGCCGCTAAAACATACATTGGATATCGTCCAAGGTCTCCCAGCACCATTTTGTTTGGTGTTTGCCTACTTACGTTCAAGTAACGTTTTACAGGCAAACATATGTGTCTTCTCTAGTACATCGAGCTGTTGATAGCCCCAGACCTCAGACCCATACAGTAAAATGGGAGCAATCTGAGCGTCATACATCTTAAAGAACACATTTCTCGAAATATCTCCTAATTTCCAAAGGCATCTAAGGAGCTGAGTTGTTTTAATTTTTGCTTTAGTGGCCAGCTCTTCCACAGCATACGTTAGTGAAAGCTTGGTTGTAAAATGTAGCCCTAAATATTTATAACTGTTGACTACCGTTATATCTTCCTCACCATATTTCCATTTTTCTTTCTGGCCCAGAAATCCCCCTTTTCTGAATACAATTATTTTCGTCTTTTCCAGATTCACTCTCATATCATAATTGTCTGCAAATTGTTTGAGGATATCGATTTGATTTTGTAATCCCTTGGGACAGTATGAAGCTAAAATAAACATCATCAGCAAACAACAATATCAAGATCTGTACAAAGTCGGGAACTAACTGTATTCCAAAGTCACCCTTTGAAGCAACTTCTAACGCTAGTTCATTATCAAAAACGAAAATAACGTGGGTGACAATACACAGCCTTGCCTTACACCCACTGGGCACTCAAAGAATTCAGTAAGAACATCAGGACATCTTACACACGATCTCACACTTTGATACATACATCGCAACATCCTTAGCATTTTACTTCCAACACCCAATTTTTCTAAGTACATTCCACAAGATGTTACGATTAACTGTATCAAATGCTTTTTTAAAGTCAACGAAGCAAACATATACTTTCCCTGACTTTCTCACCAAATACTTTTGCACTATAGAATACAGGGACAAATATATTGTCGGAAGTAGAATAACCTGATCTAAAACCACTTTGTTCCTCGGCAATCTTTTCGTTATCTTCTGCCCACTGTGTGAGGCGGTTATTTAACACCCTGGCAAACACTTTCCCAAGTATACTCATTAGAGACACTCCTCGATAATTGTCAGGATTATCAATATCTCCGGTCTTGTGTAGAGGTACAATAATGGCACAGTTCCACACGCTTGGATAATCGTGTGTGTGTCAAATATATGATTAAAACAAACACAACAGGAAAGGCATGATGCAATCGGTAGAGCTTTTCAACATTTCCGCTAAAATACCATCAGGTCCAGGAGCTTTGCACGATTTCAGAGAGCGAATGCTTCTATGTATTTCTTCCGTGCAAATTGGCCTATCGAGCTCATCAACATACCTTTTCACTTTCATCACTATCTTGAAAGTTGTCCATAACAGGATTAACAGAATTAAATACAGATCGAAAATGACGAAACCATTCAATCGTGCTGATGTTTGGTGTGCATTTTGTCTTTCGATTTAGAGACCTGATTTCACTCCAGAACTTACCTGAATCATTTATTTTCATATTGAGCGCACTGAGTTTGCTTCTTTTATATGTTTTATGTTATCTTTAAGCAAATGCTTGTACTGTCGTCTGCTATTTGCCAAGCCAATTCTATATTGAGTTTTAGCCGATTTAACTTTACAGCGATTAAAATTTCTCCACCACTTTCTCATCTCTTTTTTTGCTGCTCTGCATTCTCTGTCATACCAAGGGCTTGACGTTATGCCCGTGAAAATTTTACGCTTCATGCATTCCGCTGCTTTAATCAACCCATTATTTAAGCAGACGACAGCATCGTTCACAGACAATGGTAAAAGACGTGTTGCTTCAACTAAGATTTGCTGAAAAAAGGGACTTTGCACAGCTGCTTGAAAATGAAAAGAGTCGTCTAAAGTCCATACGATTTTTTCTGTACACGTCGTCTCATTTTCCTTTGTGACCATTTCTTTGTAATTTATTGTCAGCTCTACAGGCATGTGCTGTGAGGTAAACATTTCACCCACTTTTAGCTCCATATTGTCACCTTTCAGCACCTTTGAGCAAATGAAATAGTCAATTACACTACTACCAGTAGCACATACGTAGTAGTAAAACTTCCATTTTCGTCCCCAGCACATGCTCCGTTCAGTATTGTTAAATCACACGCACCACAGAACTCAAGGAGAAGGCGACCATAAGCATTCACTGTATCATCTTGAGACGACCTTGTTTCACACAAGTCTGACTGGACCAGATCATACGTGTCTCCCTCTGTCTCATGTGTTGCAACATTTAGTGTTCCCGTCCTGGCATTAAAGTCTCCGCATATCAAAAAGTCACACGAATCATTCATTATTTGAATATAATTCAAAATACATTGTTCAATCAGATAGATACCAGAATTAACAGAAACGTGTGGTTGTTTATAATAAGGGCTATCTAGGGGACACACGTATGCACCACACAATATTATATCGTTGGTACTGTTCAACATACTTTTATGAAACTTAATTAGTACAATGTTATCTTGTGATGTGTCCAGTAGCTCAGTGAACGACTGCAATGAACGTTTCACCATTATCATCACACCACCACTGTTTCGACCGTGCACTGAGAGTTTAGCCGCAGGACTAATGTATTGAATGAAGCTGGGAAAACAATCTAATGCTTTCCTTAGTTCAAGAAAGGTTTCAGTAAAACAAATAATGTCAAAGCTGTGAACATAGTGCATAAAATCAGGGTCAGATACCTTAGAAAGCAAGCCCTCAATATTCCAGTTAAGAATGCGCACACATCTATTGTTTGATTTTATACCCAACAAAACGGGTCTCCTTTGACCTGGACTTCCCGTTAGTTACTGCTGTACTAATTCTGGTCCTACTACAAAAGGCTGAATCATGATTTTTGCTATTTAAATTGGTATCTGTGATTGGAGTGTGTGTCACATTGTCACATGTATCGCGCTGTGTGTCAGGGTCTCGCTGTAACTGATTACAGGAAACCTTAGTCATTTGGCGTCATTTCGTCTGTGATCGTTTCTGCATGGTGTTAATGCGATCCTGGGTTTGACGCTGGGGTCGACGAGGAGAACGTCGATCCCTTAAGCCCTGGGACGCGGTGGGAAGTGTCTGCTGGTGCCTTGGGTAGGAGGCGTAGCCCCCTGACGACTACCAAAGTCCCGTGGTGATCCCTGGCTACCAGCATCAAGTGTTGGATTGCCATCCGTTCCCCCCTCCTCTGCGCTGGCGTCGCTCTCTTGTAGAGAGGTAAGGGTGTGTGACAGCTCTCTGCAGAGGTAAAGGGTGTATGACAGCTCTCTGCAGTGCCTGTGGTCCCCTCATCCTGCGTA
Source organism: Conus betulinus (assembly GCA_016801955.1). Classification (NCBI taxonomy): domain Eukaryota; kingdom Metazoa; phylum Mollusca; class Gastropoda; order Neogastropoda; family Conidae; genus Conus; species Conus betulinus. The sequence goes on from JADBJO010002723.1 coordinate 67,086, forward strand.
CACGACGATGGTTTTTGTGCGAGTTGGTTGTCCGTTTGTACCCGCTCTTGTGGAGAAGAAGGAAAGGGGAACGGGGCAGAGTCATGGGAGCTCTGTGGTGTTGGCATGCCACTGTCCCTGTCGTCAAACTGTCCTCGTGAACGGCCGTTGTTGACAGAGCCACTGTCATCCTGTCTTCGACTTCTAAATTTGATTAATTTAGAGCCACGGTAAAAACCTGTATACCCTTCCGCCTTCAGGTCTTTTAATTTGCGACGCTGCTCTTCTGTCAAGTCGTCATTGAGGCGAACACCAACATCATTTAGTTTGATCCGTATGGTTTTGTTCCTGATCAGATTTCGTTTATCTTTGTTCTTTAAAAAACTTGCCAAGACAGGGCGTGGTCGTGTTTGGTTTTGCTTTTTCTGACCCAGTCTGTGTATACGGAGGAGAAATCGTCTCCAGACCAAGTTTTTGATGAGTCATGCTGATTAAGTAATTGGACGAGAGTCTGTTCACAGTCCTCCCCTGTCTCATCCATGTCTGTTTCCTCTGGTAGTCCATAGAATACAATATTGTCCTTTCTCAGCAATGTGTTGAGTCGTTCGTTTTGTTGCTCCGTTTGTTCTAGTCTATATTCTAACACTTCAACATTTTCTTTCAAACTACAAATTTCTTCTTCTCGATTCTTAAGCTGTTCAGCAATATCTTGAAGTTGGGCGGACATAGAAGAGACGTTTGAGAAAAGAGACTGCATGTCAGTCGCTGCACTGTCGAAGCGGTGATCAATGGATATCTTCATGTCTGTCAACATTTCTTCTACTGAGGGACCGGGATTTTCTTCAATGTCGCCCAGAAAGACATAAGAAAAGTCCTGAAGAAGGGTTGACATAACTTAGTTGACTAATAGACTGTTTATACACACACATAGTCACTGACCTTTGATTTACCGCAGCCAGAGCAACACACGAGCAACAACACTGACATTTGCTGACGTTTCCTCCCCACCAGTCATACACACACTGCACAAGTCCGGTTTCATGTTCAATGTGCACCACATAACGGACTGCCAAAAGAAAAACCACACCGCACACAGTAGTCAGAATCATGCGATACGACAAGTCCGTGAAAAAATCCCATCGTGTGAAAGGGCAATACGGTTTTGCATTCCGGAGCCTGGCCGACCTTTCACCTTTCTTTTTCATTTGAAAGAAAATAAGCAAACGTTTTCAACTTGTCGCAGCACCTCTAAAACACGTCTTGCCTGTTCGACTGCGCAGTGTTCACCCGAGAGAGAGAGAGAGAGAGAGAGAGAGAGAGAGACAGACAGACAGACAGACAGAAAGCGAAAGGCTAGGCAATGAAAACATCGTCAACCACGTACCGTGGTGGAGTGGTCAGTGTCGCGAGCTACTAGAAGGGGAGTCGTGGGATCGAACACAGTCAGAGCTATTGATGTGTAGAAATGTTCAGCCTCGGCCTGCTCGTATCCGAGTTCTCTACTGTGGATTAAATGGGAACACACACACACACACACACACACACACACACACACACACACACACACACACACACACACACACACACACACACACACACACACACACACACACACACACACACACGGAATCACGCACGCACACAATAGGGTTAGTATCACTCATAGAGCGTGGATATGATAGCCTCTCCTCCCCAGCCCCAAGTAGCCTTCATATCTGCAGTGGGTAGATGATTCTGCCTAACTGACAGTATGTGCTTGAGTGGTGAATGGGGAATAAATAAATGCTTCTCAAAATGAAACCTTCAGCAAGCTTATAGTCTCCAAAGAGGGAGACCATCTCCAATGGGGAGAAAGCTCACTAACATATAACTCCTGGTCAGATACGGTATTTCGAAACCTGATTGTTTCTCCTCAGTGACCGCGGAAAGTGGTAATTTGACTCCTCTGCCTTTTCGGTTTTAAGAAGAATGCTATACCAGAAAAAGGCTGGTGTGCAATACCCATAGTATGTTTGTTGAGTTTTCAAAAAAACTAACTAAAGGTGCCACCTAAGAAGCAAAAGAAAATCATGAAAGAGCAAAAGAAAATCATGAAAGAGCAAAACAAGCTACATTTTCTTGTGAAAAGTAGAAAATATAAAAAGATAACCTCTTAAGACACAAGTGCTCTTAAGACAACAAACATACTATGGTATTGCACACCAGCCTTTTTCTGGTATAGCATTCTTCTTAAAATTTCTTGCAGTCATTGCAACACCTAGCTGCTCTGTAAGTTGCTGGAACGGTGCTCGGTACTTATCCTTGGAATTTATTGTTTCATTGTAATTTAGCCCCTTGCGGATTCATTCCAAGAACTGGCCCTCAGCACTTGTGTCTTAAGAGGTTATCTTTTTTTATATTTTCTACTTTTCACAAGAAAAATGTAGCTTGTTTTGCTCTTTCATGATTTTCTTTTGCTTCTTAGGTGGCACCTTTAGTTAGTTTTTTGAAAACTCAACAAACATACTATGGTATTGCACACCAGCCTTTTTCTGGTATAGCATTCTTCTTAAAACCGAAAAGGCAGAGGAGTCAAATTACCACTTTCCGCGTTCACTGAAGAGAAACAATCAGGTTTCGAAATACCGGTATCTGACCAGGAGTTATATGTTAGTGAGCTTTCTCCCCATTGGAGATGGTCTCCCTCTTTGGAGACTATAAGCTTGCTGAAGGTTCATTTTGAGAAGCATTTATTTATTGCTCTTATGTCTCAGATTGTAGAAATAGTTAGGCAGAATCATCTACCACTGCAGATATGAAGGCTTATCATCCCCCCCCCCCTCCCCCATATTTCTACAATCTGAGACATAAGAGCAAGCTTTGTTTATAATTCTATATATATATATGCGCATATCGAGGCTGGACTTACACAATGGTGCGTGTGTGCGTGCGTGCGTGTGTGTGTGTGTGCGTACGTGCGTGTGTATGCGCGCGCGCACGCGTGCGTGCGTGCGTGTTTGTGTGTGTGTGTGTGTGTTTGTGTGTGTGTGTGTGTGTTTTTGTGTGTGTATGTGTGCGTGTATGTGTGCGCGCGCGCGTGCCTCCCATCTGGGAAAACTGAATGTTTTTTTTTGCATGGTTTTGAGAAAAGCAATCCGCTTCGAAGAAAATCTGAGGTTTCAAGAAAGCTGCGCACATACAAACAAAACTGTTCAGACCGGTACTCACTGTCCGCCCTTTCAAGTCCATTCTATGACTGATTTCCCAAGGGATTTTAAGTCTTCCATGACTGAATGACTAGCCACACCCTTTTTTTTCTTCTTCTTCATTTTTCAGTTTTTCAGTGTACAATCCATCTTTATAGATGTGGTTACAGTTGACTGTTACCCAAACCTAAATTACGCATAATAACATTTGTTATCTGTCAATAAATCAACAATAGCCGTGTCAAAACATATAGCAAAGTCACAAATTCAAGGTTATGTTTTGAGATCACAAGCTTCTGCTGCTTAGCCGTGACATGTGTCTCAGAAAAATCTGCTTCAATCATCGCTCTTCTGCCTTGTTCACAGACATGAAGGTCTTCAACATTCTTTGCCCGGTGACGCTGGTCATCTACGTCGCGGGAAGTGACGTCACGACAGAAGATCCGGCAGCTCGACCGACGTCAGGTACAGACCACCATCTATCGGCCACTGTCAACAAGCTCTCTGCCAAACTCGACACGATGCAGGCCAGCCTCACCAAGAACGCCGGTGAGGTCGCCTCGCTGAAACGCAAGATTACCCAGCAGAGAAGACTCATCAGTACCTTACCAGCCAGCTAAAGCAGGAGCAAATCAGCTTCTTCGGACCCTCAACACCTACAGCAAGAAACAGGTCGACAACCTAAGCAAGCGTGTCTGTGAGTAAGAAGAAAGTTAAAAAAAAAAAAAAAAAAGAAAAAAAAGTGCAATTTGTGGAGTTGAAGAGTCAATCGATGTGGACGATAAAAATTAGGCTTGGGAACCCGATTTATTGAACAGTTTGGGTCCAAGAGAGAGAGAGAGAGAGAGAGAGAGAGAGAGAGAGAGAGAGAGAGAGAGAGAGAGAGAGAGAGAGAGAGAGAGAGAGAATGTGTCAGTTTGGGTCCAAAAGACGAAAGAGAATCTGTGAGACAGCAAGAGAGAGAATGTGTGTGTGTGTGTGTGTGTGTGTGTGTGTGTGTGTGTGTGTGTGTGTGTGTGTGTGTGTGTGTGTGTGTGTGCGTGCGTGTGTGTGTGCGCGCGTGTGTGTGTGTGTGTGTGTGTGTAGATGAAATGCTTTTCTTTGAAAGAAAATAAGGATTGTGAAAATGGAAAAAAATGTTGAGGTTCACTTCAGGTGTTATTTCTGAAAATTTATTCTACAACTGCTTCTAATTTTGTTTTTGTAATGAATGTACAACATCCCAGACCTGTAGTCGAGTGGTTATAGCGTTAAACATTTTCGAAATTTAACTTAACCTTTGAAAATGTTCCATAGCCCTATACTTTGTACACATTACAGTGAACAGATGTGGTATCAACGATAATTAAATGGTACAATTGCAGATATGATATGAAACACTTTGCATCTGAAAGCAACTACCATTCCGTCTTATCAGACTTGCCGTTCAATTCGGAACACTGAAACGCTGTCGCTCTTTTCTTTTTCATGGTTACGTTTAAACACACACACACACACACACACACACACACACACACACACACACACCACACACACACACACCTCCATTTAACTCTCCGAAATATCATAATGATGATTTACTCCTGACTTCTTTCACAACAGTTTCGGATTTTTACTTTTGTGTTCCAAGTTTTCCAACTTTCCCGTAAGTCTCCTACGCAACACTTTTCTTCTTGTTTTCTGGTGAGCACAGCTTCGCTGGAGACCCCCGTCGGCTTCACCGTCCGCTTCACCAACGACAGTGTGGCTCATCAGTATATACAGGTGAAGCGTCTTCAACGCCTGGTCTTTGACAACGTGCAGTACCAGGTAGGCGGACACAACTACAACGACACCACCGGACTCTTCACCGCTCCCTCCGACGGCACCTACGCTTTCCACCTCTCGGTAGGTTCCTTCGATGGATGTTAAAACCTCCTGCCTAGAAGGTTACGTCTTCACCCACGTCTCTTCTGTTTTTTTGTGGGTCGGTCAACAAGATTACACAGGAACGACTGAACTCGTTTTCGGCCAATTTTAATTTTCGTGCCTCATCTTGTCTGGCGTTGCAGTGGCCTGTCCCTAAGCCGCTCGTTCCATGGATCCCCCGATCACAGTCACGTTCGAGTTTCCCCGAAGTTGGAGTATGGCTGCCCTATTAATGGCGGGATAATAAAATGGTCCTACACACAACACTCCACTTCCTTTGTTGGGTAGATGGGATTAATCACTGCCTGTCTATACAGGAAGCGTCCGCAGGAGTATCAGCCTG
>JADBJO010002723.1:80000-82500 GCA_016801955.1 Conus betulinus
CCTCCGGGATACATTCAGGAGGTCTTGTTTGCAGCCTCCGTATCGACAGTACTCAATTATCATGTCGACTACTGGTATCCCACGGGAGGAGACACAGCACTACCATTCAGTCATTCCGGTGGGGCTGATTTCTATGCGACCTACCGAGAGGAAGAACATGTAGGTGCCGGCGGAGGGAGCGGTGAAGAGTCCGGGTGTCTTGTTGTAGTTGTTCCCCCTGTCTGGTACTGAATGAAGTCGAAGACTAGCTGCTGATTGCGGCCCACCTGTTTGTACTGCTGATCCACGCTGTCGTTCTGGAACCGCGCGGTGAAGCCGATGGGGGTCTCCAGCGTGTCTGTGTGCAAAAGGAAATCGGTCATCAGTGAATGGGTTTAAAAGCACACACAAGGATTGAGTGTCACTGGGGATGCTACCTTTCCGGCTCTCCATTACAGCTGGAGCTGTCCGCCTAAGAGTCAGACTTCAGAACTGATGGAGAAGCAGTAACTGACAGACTTACTGCCATCTACAACAAAGCGACGAGCAGCCCACCCCGTGGACTCAAGAAATAACCGTCACCCTTCCCATGGATGGAAATCTCCAACACAACCAGAACTACCACGGTGTGATCAGTCGTTTCAACAAAAAAAGTAGTGCTCAAAATCATTCTGAATAGATAGCAACCGCAAGTAGATAAATACATTATTGCTGAAGAACAGTCTGGATTCCGCAAAGACAGGAGAACCGTCCAACAGATCATGCAAAAATCACAAAACAAAACAAAACTCCAATACCGCATGGAGACCTACCAACTTCATAGATTTCAAAAAGCATTCGACGGAGTCTGGCAGGGGGCGCTATGGGCCACCATAAAGAAATTTACCACTAGCAAACGCTAATCAACGCCATCGAACAACTATGCTCCAAAACAACCAGTGTGGTACTCACACAGAGTGCTACTGGAAAGTGGTCCAATACTTCAGTTGGACTCGTTCAAGGCTGCCTAACACCTCCCATACTTTTCAATTCAAGATAATCTTGGAAAGCATAATGACTTACGAGTTGGAAGATCGTGTAAACACAGTTGTCAATGGAGGAAGAAAAAGGACAAACCTTCTCTTTGGAGACGATGAAAAAGGCCTGCCAGGCAGTGAACAAAAAGTCGGCTAGCTTGTACGAAGACAGGATGAAACCTCAACAAGTCATGGCTTGGGCATCAGGGCCCAGACGACCGAGTCAACGACCAGCCACGGTACCATCACCACTGACATATCTGCCGATAGACAGAAACTCAACTCTTTCAAACGTTCACTTACCCGAGATCCATCATTAGAAGAGATGGAGCCAAACCAGGAATTGTCTCAAGGGCGGCAATGATCGACGAAAACAACTTGTTCATGACCGTCGCTTCTCATAAAAAAACCAACTGAAACACTTCTGAATACTTATAAATTGTATCACATTTAAATTGTATCACTTGATTCCCTTGAATGTCGCGTACGTGTAATTTATTTCGTATTATGCAATCTTGGGCAAGGGAATGTATGTCCCTTGTCTCATGTAAGAAAACAACCTCTGTTGATGTACGTTCAAACTGCAACTTTAGGAAACATTACACAACCAAAGAAAGAACATCTGCAAGAAACTGTATATTATAACTGAATGTGATTTAAGTAACATACTTGCAACTCGTGTCTCTTCAATTTCGTCACATCAGTCAGCCTTTGACCTCCAAATAAGAAAAGATTTTGACCCAAAACCTCTGAAAATAAAAAGGGAGTCGTTATTGAATGCTGTACATCTTCACAACGCACAAACAAACGAGTGCGCAAACAAGCAAACGAACAAAAACCAAGCAAAACATCACTACTATCACCCCCACTGCTATCTCCCCCCCCCCCCCCCCCCCCCCCCCCCTCTCCCCCGGCGTCCCCCCAAGTGAAAATGAAAACTATACTTTTTTGACCAATCAGACCCGAAAGTCAGTTACCTTTCCGTACCAGTTTGAGAGGACATATTACGGCAACATCTTCACCCACCTGTACGTTGTAATCATTAATCAAAAACAGCGTTATTCAAACCAGGCTTACAACAAACAAGAGAAATGCTGATCTAATACAATGTGTGATGGAAGTTATTCTCATTTCAACTGATTGGAACGGAGGAGACTCTGGAACGGGTAAAAGCGGGACTTGCACTCACTGCACTGCGTGCGCAAAAATGAACAGATAAATACATTAATGAATAAGTAAACAAACAGAGAAAGAAAACCCAGCGCTGTGACCAAAGGGAGTGCTGAAATTTGTCCTGTCAACAGCTTGAGGACAAGCTCTTTGCAGATCGAAGCTGGGGTGAAGTAGTGTTAATAAGGGGGTAGGCGGGAATAAACGGGACAGAGCAGGTGGGTTATGGATGAGAAGTACATTTGTTTGTGGGGGGGAGGGAGGGGGGGGGGGGGGGGGTGCACATTGCAGGGTTGCTGTGGTGGCTGGGTGATTGCGGGCAGGGCTGTGCCAGC
>JADBJO010002723.1:87500-90079 GCA_016801955.1 Conus betulinus
CTGTCAACAGTGTGTTCAGCTGGTGGTGTCCTGCGCATGCTGAATGAGTAGAGACATCACTGAACGCCACCACGGTGACTCGGTCGGCAACAGTGCCGTGTCCCCTCTCGTGGGTTTGCCTTGAGGCGGTCTGATATTGGCTGCTCCCAGTGGACTGAAGTAGAGAGGGTGCCAGCGCCAGGGCAACGTCTGACAACCTGTCTGTCTGAAGAGAACATCTCTGATCGCCTTTCAGTCTCAAGCAGGTTTTGAAACCAGGACACTGGGATAAAGAGAAAGATATATTCACAAGAACAGCAGCTTTCCCAGGAGGTGTCCTGAAAAGGTCGTGTATTGTTTACTTTGGCTGTCATAAAAATGAAGCTGAGACTGAAACATGACCGACTCGATGACATCAATACGAATGGCCTCAAGAAGAATCATTCGTTTAGACATCTGATCTCTCTCTCTCTCTCTCTCTCTCTCTCTCTCTCTCTCTCTCTCTCTCTCTCTCTCTCTCTCTTAGAGGCAGCCTTCGCACACACTTCCTTATCCCGGCTCCCCCATACATTGCCACACCGCATCTGTCTTGTCGCCGGTGTCCTACAGACCTTAGACCTCAGGGAGCAGTCCCAATAGCAAGCCATCCTGAAGCACCCACCAGAGCTGCTCCCGAGTCACTTCGGTCGTGCTCAGTGGTACCAGGTTTGATTCAACCTATATACACAAGACGGCAGCAACGAAGCGTACTAGTACCACCACTGACGACAATGATTGCTTCGAAGAGGAGCTAGCGTGAGTGAGGTTTCTTTCCTCTGGAGGGCGCCAACCACTTCGTCCATCCAGAGACAGTCCCCAGGAAAAAAAAGTGATAAAAAAAAAAATCATGAATTAGAAAGTTAAAAGGATGTGTACGTCCCATTTAATGCCTCAAGCCATACGTCACAAGGACATGTAGAGGGCAGATACCCACACGCAATTTTTTAATTAATTTTTTTTTTTTTTTTTTTTTTTTAGAATGTCGGGTTTGGTGGTGAACTGGTCGGTGGATATGGATATTGACAGCTCGTTCGTCAATGACGTCAGATCAGCTACAGGATCTTGCGTCACTCGTACCGAGACGTCATTTCCTCTCTCGAACGCGACAGCGTCATGAGACTATGGACAGTTGTCATGTCTTTCGATGACGCGTACGGAGATTTTAATGGCCTGAATTATGCGTTTCCGAATGTGAGTATAATTTTTGATCTGCCACACCTATGATTGATACGTTGTCGATTGTATCTCTGTTTGATTGTGTACACGTTGGCGAACCACATAATACATACCCAAACAAACAAACAAACAAAAAACAAACAAAACAAACAAAAAAAAAATACCAACAGATTCAAAAGTTATGAGTATGATATACAAACATGCAAACGAAGTCTACACAATAAGGTCTCGTTGTCACATCACAAACAGCAGTCAGAGAAAAAAAATGCACTAGAGAACAGCAAAACGGACACTTACAAAAAAAAAAAAAAAAAAAAAAAAATCAGTTGCGGAAGAGAGAGGACTGATCACATGGCTGGGGAGGAGAGAAGGAAGAGGAAGGAGAAAGATCTCGTAACCACAAGTGGTGCATGTCATTCGTTAAAAGAAAACAAGTGCTGCGCATTTACATTCATGAAATCTTGCCACACAAAGAAGAGATGCTTGTCAAACAACAACAGCAACAGCAACAACAACTACAACAACAAAGATCTAGTTGCAAAATGAGACGACTGCAGGCGGAAATCTAAACAATCTTAAATAAGGTTAGCGAACCGCCCCCCCCCCCCCCCCCCCCCCCCCCCAATTGGAGATGGTCTCCCTCTTCGGAGACGATAAGCTTGCTGAAGGTTCATTTTGAGAAGCATTTATTATTCCCCATTTCCCCCCACAAGCACATGCTCTCAGTTAGGCAGAAATCATCTACCACTGCAGATTTGTAGGCTTATCACCCCCCTATTTCTACAATCTGAGACATAAGAGCAAGCTTTGTTTATGATTATATATATATATATATATATATATATATATATATATATATGTGTGTGTGTGTGTGTGTGGTGTGTGTGTGTAGGGACGTTACCCCTGTCGATGCGTGCTGCCTCGTTGTTGAACAGTTTTTACAGAGTTGTTTCCCTTTGTCCATTTTCTCAAGCCAGAGCCAAAAACGTGCTGTGATATCATAACCTTGAATGAGGCTGAGTCTGAGATTCAAGCGAGAGAGGGGTCTGAACTGCACATGAAAAAAGAAACGAAAAGAAATGAAATAACCTTTTTAAATGCGAACAGGAAAGAGCTGCTTTACAGGATTATTTCAAAACGGACACTGGTACACCAAATTACCAACACACATCAACCCGAGGGTGAGGCTGCCAGGAAGAATCAACATTGCATTTTCAGCTGGGAGTCTATTCCTGGCTCCGCTACGGTTTGGACTCCCTTGGAAAACAAACGGAGCCTGCTTCAATGAACATGGGCTAATCTGTATGTGAAGGGGCGGCACTGTTAGAGGACACATCTCGTTAGGAAGACTATACTGGCTTGATGCTCGCCCTTTCGCGCGCGCG
>JADBJO010002723.1:91103-93603 GCA_016801955.1 Conus betulinus
TCTCTGCGCTTCTTATTATTTGCTGTTTTTCTTTTTTTTTTTTTTTTTTTTTTTTTTTTTTTTTGGTTTTGATTTTCTCCTTTTGTCTGTCTTTCTTTATTTTTCTCATTTAAAAAAGAAATTTTTGTTTCATTGTTTTTCTTTCTTTGTGTCTGGTGTTTCTATCGTATTTTCTCCCCCCCCCCCCCCTCCTCCTTTAATGCTGCCCCGTCGTTGGTTGTTGTTTTTTTGTTACCCTCTTCCGTGTTTGTATTATACAGTCTTAGTTTTTTTTTTTGGATTTTTTGGTTATTTTTTCTTTGTTTTTTTTTTTTGTATTTCTTTCTTTTTCTTTTCCTAATGCTTCTTTTCGTTTTTCTTTCAGCTTTATTTGCAGCTGTGAAAGGAGAACTATCTGTCCTCGTTTGCTCCTGTCTTTCTTTCTTTTCTTCTCTTCTTTCTTTCTTTCTTTCTATCTTTCTTTCTTTCTTTCAACTTTTCCTCCAGCTGTGAAGAAAACAGTTTTATGAGCTTTATATTGACAGGTACTCAATGAGGTCAATGCACTGTTCTTTCTTTCAGTGTGTCTTTCTTATCTCAGTGTTTCTTTCTTCCTTTCTTTTCGTTTTCTGTCTGTCCTCTCTGCCGGGTCTTTGATTTCCGCCTATCTGTCTGTCTGCTGTTTCTTTTTTCTTTCTTTCTTACCTTTTTTTCTCTTTCTAATTTTTCTTTCTTTCTTTCCTTTCTTTCTTTCTTTCGTTTACCATTCATTTCATTCATTCGTTCATTCGTTCCTTCCTTCCTCCATTCCATCCATTCATTATTCATTTTTTTCCTTTCTACGTTATTTGTATTTGAAGCCTCCTGTCCACAAGCACGCACCCAGGGATGCAAGGTCCACTATCTTTTCACTGTCTGTCTGTCTCTGTCTGTCTTTCTGTCTGTCTGTCTCTGTCTGTCAATCCGTCTATAAGTTTGTCGTCTCTGTCTGTCCATCTGTCTGTCGGTCTTATGTTTGTTTCTGTTTGTCTGTCGGTCTGTCTCTGTCTGTCTGTTGTTCAGCGGTCTATATGTTTGTCTGTCTGTCCGTCTGTCTGTCCGTCCGTCTGTCTGTCTGTCTCTCTCTTTTTCAATCTTATTGTTTTGTTTTGTTTGTTTCTTACTTTTTGTATTTTTCTTCTTTGTTTATTTCTCTTCTTTTTTTGTCAGTCTGTCTTTTCCCCCCTTCCTGTCTTTCCTTCTCTACCGTGTTTGTTTTGACTTGTGAAGAAGACTCTCGAAGCTTGACGTCGACAAGTACTTAGGAGAGGTCATTGCTACCTATCAGTCATAGGATCTATTCTGGTCTCCGTGTTACTGGGTCAAGGACCGTGGAGATCTGTAGAGGGGGGCCTGAGGGTGTGGTGTGGTGTGGTGTGTGTGTGTGTGTGTGTGTGTGTGTGTGTGTGTGCGTGTGTGTGTGTGTGTGTGTGTGTGCGTGTATATATATGTGTGTGGTGTGTGTGTGTGTGTGTGTGTGTGTGTGTGTGTGTGTGAGGTGTGTGTGAGGTAATGTTGCGTATAGCCCACCCGACCGCAAAGGGCCATATCAGGGCTGATGTATATGTTGTGTGTGTGTGTGTGTGTGTGTGGTGTGTGTGTGGTGTGTGTCTGTCTTTCTTTCTTTCTCTCTCTCTCTCTCTCTCTCTCTCTCTCTCTCTCTCTCTCTCTCTCCTATGTGTGTGTGTGTGTGTGTGTGTGTGTGTGTGTACGTGCGTACGTGCGTGCGTGAGTATGTGTGCGTGCGCGCACGTGTGCGTGCGTGCATGCGTATGTGTATGTGTGTCCGTCGTCCGTCCGTCCGTCCGTCTATCTGTCTGTCTGTCTGTCTGTCTGTCTGTCTCTCTCTCTCTCTCTCCTCTCTCTCTCTCTCTCGCGCGCGCGCGCGCGCGCGCGCGTGTCTCTGTGTGTGTGTGTGTGTGTGTGTGTGTGTGTGTGTGTGTGTGTGGTGGAGAAAAACAAACAAAATGATATGTGAGAGAGAGGAGAGAGAGAGAGGAGAGAGAGAGGAGAGAGAGAAGTATATGCGTGTGTATGTTTGCACATACGTTGTATGAAAGAGAGAGGGGGTGTTAATAGCTAGAAAGAAAGAGGGGGTGTGTTAATAGCTAGAAAGAGAGAGAGGGTGTTAATAGCTGGAAAAGAGAGAGGGGGTGTTAATAGCTAGAAAAGAGAGAGGGGTTGTTAATAGCTAGAAAGAGGGGAGGGGTGTTAATAGCTGGGAAAGAGAGAGGGGATGGTAATAGCTAGAAAGAGAGAGTGGGGGTGGTGTTAATAGCTGGAAAGAGAGAGGGGGTGTTAATTGTTTAATAGCTGGAAAGAGAGAGGGGGGTGTGTTAATAGCTAGAAAGAGAGAGGGGGTGTTAATAGCCAGAAAAGAGAGGGGGGGGGTGTTAATAGCCGGAAAGAGAGAGGGGGGGGTGTTGATAGCTAGAAAAGAGAGAGGGGGTGTTAATAGCCGGAAAGAGAGAGGGGGTGTTGA
>JADBJO010002723.1:98603-103603 GCA_016801955.1 Conus betulinus
TTCTCTTACACACATACACACAACAGACATACGTGCACGCTTGCGCGCGTGTGCATGTACACACACACACGTGTGTGTATATATACACATCTTATTTTAAAACATATATATATATATATTATAAGAATAAAAAAGCAAACAGTCTTCTCATGTCTCAGAGTTCCATTTCAAAATTGAAAATACAAGTCTGAGACATGAAAAGACTTGTTTTTTTAATTCTTGTACTTTACCGTCTCCGGTTTTTGCTTCAGTTTGTTATATTATTCTACAAGGTGCGGAGCTCTGGACAACAAGAAAGCATGATTGGTACTATATATATATATATATATATATATATATCCCCATCCATCTCTCTCTGTATGTATACGAAAGAAAACCCAAGGCTAAAAAAACGGCACTGCTCCCAGCAGTTGAAAGAGGCTGGACGACAAAACCATTACTGGATTAACGTAAAATCAAGAGGTCCTCTTTCATTTTGCGTGTGTGTATGTAGAAAAATAAAGAAGGGTAGACATTGAGTGGACGACTTCTTGATTATATATATATATATATGTATATAAACTTATAAATTCCAAGGATAAGTACCGAGCACCATTCCGGCAAAGAAGCAGGTTGGTGTTGTAATGACTGCAAGAAATACTAAATTACAAACAAATCTTGCTCTTATGTCTTAGATTATAGAAATAAGGCGGTGATAAGCATTCATATCTGCAGTGGTAGATGATTCTGCCTAACTAACAGTATGTGCTTAAGTGGGTGAATGTGTAATAATACATGCTTCTCAAAATGAACTTTCTGCAAGCTTATGGTCTCCAGAGGAGGAAGACAATGTCCAATGGAAAGTAAACTCACTAACATTATAATTCCTGGTTAGATACCAGTATTTGGAAACAATGTCCAATGGAAGAAAACTCACTAACATTATAATTCCTGGTCATATGTCCAATGGAAAGAAAACTCACTAATATAATTCCTGGTCAGATACCAGTATTTGGAAACCTGGTTGTTTCCCTTCAGTGACCGCGTAAAAGGGTAAATTGACTCCATTTCCCTTTTCGATTTTAAGAAGAATGCAATCCCAGAAAAAGGCTGTGTGCAATACCCTGGTATGTTTGTTGAGTTTTCAAAAAACCAACCAAAGGTGCCACCTAAGAAGCAAAAGAAAATCATGAAAGAGCAAAACAAGCTACATTTTCTTGTGAAAAGTAAAAAAATATAAAAAGAGATACCTCTGAAGACACAAGCGCTGAGGGCCAGTGTTTGGAATGAATCCGCAAGGGACTAAATTAAAATAAACTAATAAATTCCAAGGATAAGTACCGAGCACCATTCCAGCAACTTACAGAGCAGCTTGGTGTTGCAATGACTGCGAGAAATATTGAATTATAAACAAATCTTGCTCTTATGTCTTAGATTGTAGAAATATATATATATATATATATATATATATATATATATATATATATATATATATATATATAATACACACACACACACACACGTGTGTGTGTGTGTGTGTGTGTGTGTGTGTGTGTGTGTGTGTGTGTGTGTGTGTGTGTGCGCGCGCGCGCGCGCGCAAATGCTCTTCCTCTCTTCGTTCCTCTCTGTCTCTGTCTCTCTCTCTCTGTGTCTCTCTGTCTCTCTCTCTGTCTGTCTCTCTCTCTCTCTCTCTCTCTCTCTCTCTCTCTCTCTCTCTCTCTCTCTCTGTGCGTGCGTGCAAACATGCGTGTGTGTATGAGTGGATCTGTGTATCTGTTTGTGTGTTTAATGTTGTTCTTATGTCTTTCTCGTCCCAGGCCTGTGTCTTATGTCTCCCACTGTGCTTTACTCTGCACACTCTCAAGTGTGGAGAGAACGTCTCTTGTCTCTCGTCTTGTCCCAGAGCGGAGGTGTGGTCTCTATCAGTACAGTTAGCTTCGCTGCAGAAGCTCTGTGTAGTGCTAGTAAGTTCCTTATTGCTACCTGAAGTTAGACCTTGTCTCCCAACAAAAGAAACTGCACTACTCTCACTCGTAGCTTTAGGAAGTTCTGTTGTTTTGGGTTTTTTTTCTCCTTTCTCCTCTTACTTTTTATGTCTTTGTTCGGGAAACTCTTTCACACGTTTTACAGGTTTTTGTTTTTTTTTTATCTGGTCACAAATTTTGACATGCCAGCTTTCACCTATAATCTGACGAGTTTTTGTAGTGGAACGTGTCCACACTGTTCAAAGTGAACCCCATATACCCTTCTTTCCTGTTCTTTTCCCGCTCAACCTTCTAGTTTTTTTTTCGAATTGATATATATATATATATATATATATATATATATATATATATATATATATATATATGTCAAATTACCACTTTCCGCGGTCAGTGAGCTTTCTCCCCATTGGAGATGGTCTCCCTCTTTGGAGACTATAAGCTTGCTGAAGGTTCATTTTGAGAAGCATTTATTTATTCCCCATTCACCCACTCAAGCACATACTGTCAGTTAGGCAGAATCATCTACCACTGCAGATATGAAGGCTTACTACCCCCCTATTTCTACAATCTGAGACATAAGAGCAAGCTTTGTTTATAATTCAATATTTCTTGCAGTCATTGCAACACCTAGCTGCTCTGTAAGTTGCTGGAACGGTGCTCGGTACTTATCCTTGGAATTTATTGTTTCATTGTAATTTAGTCCCTTGCGGATTCATTCCAAGAACTGGCCCTCAGCACCTGTGTCTAAAGACGTTATCTTTTTATATTTTTCTACTTTTCACAAGAAAATGTAGCTTGTTTTGCTCTTTTCATGATTTTCTTTTGCTTCTTAGGTGGCACCTTTAGTTGGTTTTTTTTGAAAACTCAACAAACATACTATGGTATTGCACACCAGCCTTTTTCTGGTATAGCATTCTTCTTAAAACCGAAAAGCCAGAGGAGTCAAATTACCACTTTCCGCGGTCACTGAGGAGAAACAATCAGGTTTCGAAATGCCGGTATCTGACCAGGAGTTATATGTTAGTGAGCTTTCTCCAATCCCCATTGGAGATGGGTCTCCCTCTTTGGAGACTATAAGCTTGCTGAAGGTTCATGTATATATATATATGTGTGTGTGTGTGTGTGTTTGCTAATGTTTTTCGTCCTCCAACTTATTTTTTCCACATTAAAATTCTTTCAACATTCTTTTACTTTGTTTCTAAGGTGGGACCTCCTCCATCCTCCCCCCCCCCCCCTCCCCCCCCCCCCCCCCCCCCCCCCCCCCCCCCAGCCTTTTTTTCTTTCACTCATCATGTAAGTCTGCATGTTCTAATACTAACGGACATTCTCTGGTGGACTTTAAAGGTTTTGATATTTGAAAGAAAGCGTCAGCGTTTAGATATGTTCTATTGTTTGGTGTAGTGACACTTTCATTCTGTGTATAAAAAAAGAGCGCGGAAGGAAGAAGAAAAGACAGAAAGAAAGACAGGAAAAGAGAAAGGAAAAAAAAAACAGACAGCAAGATAGAAGAAGAAAAAGAAAGAAAGAAGGAAAGAGAAGAAGACAGAAAGGAAGTTGGAAGAAACAAGACGCAAAACATATAAAAGTATTCCCAGTTTATCTTGAATACGCGTGAGATATTCCATAAAGAGGAAAAAAACCGTTTTGGGCCGTTACAGCCGTTAGTAACGGCTATTCTGGTTAACATCGGGCATCATCCGTGACCCATAATGAAAATACTTACAAATTATTAGAAAGATCGGCCAAGTGCTTTCTGAGATATTCCATAAAGAACAAAAACCGTTGTGGGTCGTTATAGCCGTTAGTACGGATATAACGGTAAAATAAAACATCGGGCATCATCCGTGATCCATGATGAACATACAAATTTTCAGAAAGATCGGCCCACTAGTTTTGTCTGGAGCGAGTGAACACATTTGGACCACGGACAGACAGACAGACAGGCAGACACACACACACGCACACACGCACACACGCACACACAGAGCATTTCTTCGTTCCCATTCTAAAGTACTCCCTGTTCCATAAGAACTGGGAGTACAAAAATGCACACGGAAGTAAATGTACTGTGGTCACTGCGTAAAATCACATTAATTAGCCAACCAGAGAAGGCTAACGCATTCAAATCTAGTTACATTCAGTTGACTATATGTATCCTTTCTGTTGAAGCTGTTTGCCCATAATACCTCTTTAATTTTGTGTTCCATCACATCTCGGTGTCTTTCGTGATTTTTTGTTGTTGACATTTTTTTTTTTTAACCTGGGAGTGAAAAATGAAGGGGGATGTTGGCGTTCTGAGCACGGACCAGTCTTTGTACGATGTCAGCAGCATAGCTATGATGTCATGAATTGTTCTGTGTCGTTTGTCTTTTATCGTTTGTTACTTTGTCAGGTGTAGCATTGCTCTCTCTCTGCGTGTGGACATCTCTTAGCAGGCTTTGTAAGCGGTCCGCTCGGCCATGATAATCAACGTCTGCAAGACTTGCTTCTGTTGTCTGCTCCTTCTCTTCTTGAAATCCTTCTCTGTCTGTTCACGGTCGTCGTCTTCTGTCTGTCTGTCTGTCTGTCTGTCTGTGTGTGTCTCTCTCTGTCTCTGTCTCTCTCTCTTCTCTCTCTCTCTCTGTCTGTGTCTGTCTGTCTCTGTCTCTCTGTTTGTCTCTGTCTCTGTCTCTGTCTGTCTGTCTTCTCTCTCTCTCTCTCTCTCTCTCTCTCTCTCTCTCTCTCTCTCTGCTGACTGAACTAAGTAAGTCTGTGTCTTCTCCTTCGCTACCTCCCGTCCCCTCTCTCATATGTCCTGCCTTCGCTACTACCCCTTCCCTTTCTTCCCTCATTCACCACCATTCTCCACACACACATACACACACGCGCGCGCGCGCGCGTGCGCGCGCGCGCGCCCAATGTCCACTTTCCTCATCTAAAAAAAATATTTCACGGCTATTAGATGTGTCAGAAACTTCGTCTGTCGATTTTTGTGTATGACATTTCACTGCTTCATTAATTTCAAACAAAACATTTCTAAAAAAAAATTTAAAAAAA
>JADBJO010002723.1:108603-118603 GCA_016801955.1 Conus betulinus
TTGGAATTCAGTCATTTGAAACGCACACATGCACGCTTGCACCGCAAGCACGCACGCTCACGCCACGTGCGCGCACGCACACACGCACGCACGCTCTCTCTCTCTCTCTCTCTCTCTCTCTCTCTCTCTCTCTCTCTAAGTTTTGTTTTTTTTTTAAATAATTTTCCCATGGTTTTCCATTGTCTTTCTTTCTTTTTTTTTTCATTCTTTCGTTCAGTCTTCCTTCCAATCTCTCTCTCTCTCTCTCTCTCTCTCTCTCTCTCTCTCTCTCTCTCTCTCTCTCTCTCTCTCTCTCTCTCTCTCTCTCGTTTTCCTAACTTTTCTTCTTTGTTGATCTTTCTCTCTTCATCTTTGCCTCTATTTTCGTTTCTTTCCTTATTTTTTCCTTATTTTTTCTTTCTTCCACTTCTTCTTTCTGTCCTTGTTCTCTGTCTGTCTGTCTGTCTATCTGTCTGTCTGTCTCTCTTTCTCTGTCTGTCTGTCTGTCTGTCTGTCTGTCTCTCCCTTTCTTTTCGTTCTTCAGTTTGTCTCTTCCATGACAGTATAAAAGGCACAAGGTCATCATTCTGTATTCAAAACAAACGAACGAACGAACGAACGAACGAAGGATAAGCGTAAAAAAGGAAGTTAAGAAACCTTAGCTCGCTGTTGAAAACGTGGGAAAGCAAGGCAAAAAGTGGCACTGGAAATCCTACGTGGGATTATGTGTGGTGAGGTATGCTCGCTTGTGCGCTTGTGTGTGTAGTTGGGCGCATTCGCGAGCGCCTACGCATGTGCGATCGCAAGCGCGCTTGCTTGTGTGTGTTGTGCGTGAAGAAGAAGAAGAAGAAGAAGAAGAAGAAGAAGAAGAAGAGAGAGAGAGGAGAGAGAGAGAGAGAGAGAGAGAGAGAGAGAGAGAGAGAGAGAGAGAGATGAAGGCAGGGAGAGAGAGAGAGAGAGAGAGAGAGAGAGAGAGAGAGAGAGAGAGAGTACCAACCACCCAACCAACCACCCCACCAATCAAACAACACATTAACACACCAATATAAATAACCAACCAACCAATCAGCCAACCAACCAACCAATTCACCAACCAACCAGCTAAACAACCAACCAGTCAATCAACCGACCAACCAACCAACCGACTAACTCACACCAACCAACCAACCTACCAACCGACCAACCAACTAACCAACCAACCGACCAACCACTAACCAGCCAACCGACTAACTAATTAACTAAAACCAGCCAACCAACTAACCAACCAATTAACCAACCAACCAACCAACCAACCAACCAGACACCTCACCAAGCAGCAAGTCAAAACACGGAAACGGAATAGACAATACCAGCTGAGTCATCAGGTTTTGCGTCAAGATCTTCCGTGCCCAGCCACCCGTGAACTTTCGGGTCGACGGGGAGTCAGTCACGGGGGGTGCCATGAGAACTGAGGAGGGGAGGGGTAGGGCAGAGGGGGTGGCGGGATGGGGTGGGGGGTGGATGGGTTAGGAAAGAGAGGTGGAGTGTTCGGATGGAGGGGTTGAAGAAAGATATAATAGTGCCTCCCCCTCCCCCCTCCAAGCTCTGTCCCTCAACACTCCACCCTCATTCTCCACACTTCCCACCACCCCCTTCATTCACCCTTCTCCCCTTCCCTTGACCAACCCAACTTTGTATTTCATGACCGTATTCGTATGAATCCCTCCTCTCCCCCCGCCCACCTCCACTCCCTTCTTAACCCCCGAAACTCTCCCCCCCCCCCACCTTTTAACCCTCCCAATCCTCCTCCTCCGCCCCCCTCCCCTTCCTGTTTCCAACCCCCCTCCCCCCTTCCCACCATCCCTGAATTGCCTTTACCGTGGAAAGGAGGTGGTGAAGAATAAAACAAAGAAAAAATGGGGAAAAAAAATGGTGACGAAAATGACACGCGGATGTAACACTCGTAAACTGTCCAATTGAAAAAAAAAAAAAAAAATGAAGCTCAAAAGACGAAGGATGGGAAGCAGAGGGGGAGGAGTGGTAGAGAGGTGTACAAGGTCGGGTAGGAGGAGGGTTACCGGTAAAGGTTGACGTGAGAGACAAAATGGAAAGGAATGGAAAGAACGAAAGTCAAGAGAGAGAGAGAGAGAGAGAGAGAGAGAGAGAGAGAGAGAGAGAGAGAGAGAGAGAGAGAGAGGCAGGCAAAAAAACAAGGAAAGAGGGAGAAAAAGACACACACAAAAAAATCTTCGAATAAAAGAAAAGAAAACAAAAGAAAACAAAAAAGGAGGAAGCAGGAGAACGAGGACAGAGGGAGAAAAACACACACACACACACACACACACACACACACACAACACACACACACACACACACACACACACACACACACACACACACACACACAAACGAACCAAAAGAAGGAAAAGAAAAATAACAAAAAAAAAAAGAAAAAAAGAAAAAGGAGGAGAAAAAAGAAAGAAAGAGAGAAAGAAAGAAAAAAATGAAAAAGATAGGCTGCAAAGACAGAAAGAAAGAACGAAGGAAAGAGACCGAAAGAAAAAAAAAAAAAAAAAAAAAGAAGAAAGACAGAAAGAGTAAGAAAGAAGAAAGAAAGTGAGGGACGAAGGGACAAGCAAAGAAGACGGGTCAAAGGACAAAGTCAAAGGACAAGTCAAAGGACAAAGTCAAAGGACAAAGTCAAAGGACTAAGTCAAAGGACAAGTCAAAGGACAAGTCAAAGGACGGGAAGGACACGCTAGCAGAACACATCATACACTCACACGTTTCCAGGTCATAGCAGATCACAAACATGTCTTTGAAATAAACAACACGACATCAACAACAGGTTTACTTATATTTGAACACATACACACACACACACACACACACACACACACACACACACACACACACACACACACACACACACACACACACACACACACACACACACACACACACACACACACACACACACAAGATCGAAGGCAAGGAAGAAGAGGAGGAATTAACGAAAGACATTGGCTCAAATTCTTTCACGTACTATTTGAGCCGACACACATACACACACACACACACACACACGCGCGCGCGCGCGCGCACACACACACACACACGCGCGCGCGCGCGCATGCACGTACACACGCATACATGAAAAGAATGTAAGTGATCAACTGGGAGGAGGGAAGGTGAATGAGAGAGAGAGAGAGAGAGAGAGAGAGAGAGAGAGAGAGAGAGAGAGAGAGAGAGACAGACAGACAGACAGACAGACAGACAGACAGACAGACAGACAGACAGACAGAGCGGTACACCTGAATTTATCTAGTTTTATCTCCACCGCTAAGAAGAAAGTGTAAAAAAAAAAAAGAAGAAAAAAAAAAAAACGACGGGGAGGAAAGATGCAACGGGAGACAGAAAAAAAAGAAAACATGAAAGAAACGAAAAACAGAAAGCAGAAAAAAAAATTTAAAAAAAAAAGGGACAAGAAGGAACGATGAAAGAAAAGAGTGAGAAACGAAAATACAGTATATAATAAATGAAAATAATGTGGATTGACGAAAAATATCTGTTTTTTTGATCCTTCACTTTCTCGCTGTCCCCACCTCTGTCTGTCTGTCCGCCTGTGTGTGTGTGTGTGTGTGTGTGTGTGTGTGTGTGTGTGTGTGTGTGTGTGTGAGCGTGCGTGCGTGCGTGCGTGCGTGCGAGTGTGTTTGTGTGTGTGTGCATGTGTGTGTGTGTGTGTGTGTGTATGCGTGTGCGTGCGCGCGCGTGCGTGCGTTTGACCCTCTCTCGTTCTTACCTATCCTCATCCTTATTTTAACCTATTGCCTGTCTGTCTGTCTCTCTCATTTATTCTCTCATTCTTTTTTTCTATTGTCTGTCTGACTGTCCGTCTGTCGGTCTGTCATTATTTCATTCTCACTCTATTCTTTTTCTGTCTGCCCGTCTGTCCCCCTGTCTGACTGTCTTTGTTTTACTGTCTCTCTCTCTCTCTCTCTCTCTCTCTCTCTCTCTCTCTCTCTCTCTCTCTCTCTCTCTCTCTCTCTGACAGGCGCTCTTATTGACCATTCAAGACAACAGCAAAAACTGAATACACACTTGCCAGGTTGTTCTTTGCTGTCCAGCTCTAAGAACATTAGAAATAAATTAATTCAGCCAAAATTTTATAGAAAGCCTCCGGTATCTAAATTGACTATACTGATGCCGTCAACCTCATCAGAAGTTGTTCGAAATTTGTCTCTCTGTTTTCGTATAAGGCATTTGGATTTAGAGAGACAGCTGCCTCTTGATGTTGTATACCGTTTGTGTTTAGACTGCTTTGCAGTCATGAGCATTTGTCTCAGTTCATATATTGTGCTCACTCACCACTTTATTAGGGGCCAAGGCCTGTTTGAATAAACCATCTGAATCTCTGTCTGTCTGTCTGTCTCTCTGTGTCTCTGTCTCTGTTTCTGTCTGGGATATATTCTCACTCACTATTGTCTGTCTGTCTGTCTGTCTGTTGTCTGTCTTGCTCTCTCTCTAATTCATTCTCAGTTTTCTTCTTCTGCGTTCCCTGGTCATGCTGGTCAGATAGAAAGTCCGGTAGCTTGGGCAAAGTCCGCGGTCCGTCGGAGTGAGTCCGCCGTTCCCCACAGCTTTTCTTGGAGTGCCACTGCACCGGGCCAGAACTCACACACGCCGCAGGCTGTCGAACGTGGGACAGGACTGAAGTACGTGGGCTGGGTTTTGTGGGCCAGTACCACATGGGCACTCATCTGTGAGCGATATATTCAAGCGACAGAGGTAGGAGAGCGACTGACAGTGTCCAGTTTCTTAGTCTGAAGATGGCGACTTGTTGGACACGCTCAAGATGGTGAATGTCATCCTTCTCTACCCCCACCTGTAGTCTTTCTCTCCATGCTGTCCTGAAATTGCTGCGGATGATGGTCTTTGCTTCTCTGTAGGATACAGCATGGGCTGTTTGGTCTCGTTGGCTGCCCGCCTTGGAGAGTCTGTCTGCCTCTTCATTTCCTGCAATACCACAGTGGGAGGGAATCCACTGCAGGACTGGTGCTGCTTTCCTGCTCAAGGTGTGCAGTTCCTGTGTGATTTCCTGTAGGATCCTGTTCTCTTTCTCTCCTCTGGAGGCTTTGAAGGACGGCACGACAATCTGTAAGGAATTCTCAGTTTTATTCCTACTGTCTGACTGTCTGTCTATCCGCCTGATGTCTGTCTATCTGTCTGCCTGTCAGTCCTCCCCTCTTCTCTCTCTCCCCTCTCTCTCTCTCTCTCTCCTCTCTCTCTCTCTCTCTCTCTCTCTCTCTCTCTCTCTCTCTCTCTCTCTCTCTCTCTCTCTCTCTCTCTCAGACTCTCTCTCTCTCTCTCTCCTCTGACAGGCGCTATCCTTGACTATTGAGGACAAAAATGTAATTAAATACACACTTGCCAGTCAACTCGAGAACGTCTCGATACGCCGATCCACGCAGTCGACCTCAAATCATAAATTATTTGCGGCACCTGAATATGCTCAGTGGAGTGTGCAAACACACACACACACACACACACACACACACACACACACACACACACAACACACACACACACACACACACATGTACGCGCACGCGCTTTCAGGCACGCAGACAAGCACGGAAGCATGTATATCGGTGTACCTTCGCATGCGCTACCCGAACTCACGCGCACGTAATCATGCACACGTACACTGTATATGCGCGCACACATACGAACGCAGGTGCAAAATACACACTCGCAGAGTATACCCTCAGAAAACCAATGACAAAGCAGGATTCCAATGTGCCTAGTCGACTGTGCAAAAAAAAAAAATCACACACACACACACACACACACACACACACACACACACACACACACACACACACACACACACACACACACACACACACACACACACGCACACGCACGCACGCACCATATCCATTGAAAACTCCAATATAAAAGAGTAGGGGACCCCACAAAGAATCTCTTTGACTTCAACTGAAACGCAACGTCTGCGGTTTCGGGTTTATGATCATTATTATCACTTTTTTTTTTCTTGCTATGAATTTTGGACACGAAACGCTGCACAGACTAAAAACTGTCTGGCGAGTGGATTGTTGTAGCAGTTCGCTTTCCCAGTGACGTCAATATCAATACAACGAGAAAGGTGCACGGTAGAGCGCAGTCATCACCCAAAGTCGAACGGATCCTACATCCGTCCCAAGATCCGGATCGGTACGACAAATCTGCACCAAACTTTAGTGGCTTCGTCCTTTGGCATCACTCGGTCTTTCCACCAAGTTTGGCTAAACTGGGTATGAAGTTTTTTTTGCGTAATCGTGCCGACAGACAGACAAACAAACAAACAAAGCAAAAGGTCGCATGTGGTAACATAATTTCGGCGGAGTTAACAGTTACTTATCTGGATGATCTCGAAGACATTAACACTGACGGTCATATGATGAGGAAGACATGAACACTGACGGTCATATGATGAGGAAGACATTAACACTGACGATCATATGATGAGGAAGACATTAACATTGACGTCATATGATGAGGAAGACATTAACACTGACGGTCATATGATGAGGAAGACATAAACACTGACGTCATATGATGAGGAAGACATTAACACTGACGTCATATGATGAGGAAGAAAGGGAACGAGACAGAGAGGTCAAGAAGGAAAAGGAATAGCAGAGGACAGGAAGAGGAGGAGAAGGCGGAGGAAGAGAAGAAGAGGAAGGAGAAAAGGAAGAAGAGGTGGAGGAAGAGGATGGCGAGAGAGAGAGGAGGCGGAGAAGGAAGGACAGAAGGAGGAAGAGGAAGAGGACAAGAAGAAAAATGAGGGTAGGATAACAACAAGGACGAGGACAGGAGGAGGAGAAGAAAGACGAAAAGTAGAAGGAGGAAAAGACGAGGAGAGAGGAGGTGGAGAAGGAGAAGGAAGACAAGAAGGAAGACGAGGAGCAGTAACAGCAGAAAAAAGGAGAGAAGAAGAAAGAGAGAGTGAAATTTAGTCAAGCCTCTTCACCTGTGCTAGATCATTAGAGCAGACACATTTTCTCTTTCTCCGTTCCAAAAGAGCTGTGCATAATTATCTTCCCCTAACTTGAAACTTAATTGTTCCGAGAGCATGTTCAGTGAATACGAATATTTCTTTTTTCTTTTAAATTCATGGTGGTAGATTTAAATGGCATTTAACAAAACCACAACACCAGATAAAGATGGTCGTTTGCACGCATAGACGTCTTTGCAACGAAATTTAAAAAGTGTGTGTAAGAATTTAGTGATCTAATGAACAGAAATCGTAAACATAAACCTCAAACACAATCACGTTAGCATTTCCGGCCACACAAAACGGGAACGTAAAGTGACGTCATTATCGACCTCTCCTTTTGCTGCGAACCTAGACTTGTCGGTTTATGCCTATGTCAACGGATCATGAAGCTTCAGCTGTTAGTACTCGTAATTGAGAACGATGATGAGGTAATTTCGTTACGTTCGTGTAAGTGAACAGGGACATGAAATAAAAAATCATATAATCAAGAACGGCCTTTACAATGCAACTACGACCAAACTATTTCATTTTCATAACTGAAGAACTTCTTCCATGGAAAACAAATGACAGCTAAAATCTTCACACAAGGGGAAAAGAGGAGAGGTTATTGTTTTCCCAGCTAGAGTAGCGATGCTCAGACCTTGGAGAAGGAGGAGAAAAAGAAGACAATGAACATAACTGTTGTCGAGAACCAGTGAATGATGACTGCATTTTGCACAGAACTCGTAACTTTGCAGACCCCGTGAAAGCTTTGTTCAGTGATGTCCCAGCTGATGTGATGTTCGAATTTCTGAAAGAGATTAACTTTTTTTGTTTTCATCTGATCTAAGGTTTTATAAAAGAAAGATCATTTTGAAAACAAAATGTCTGGTGTGTTTTTAGAAGGTGTATTTAAAGGGTTGTTGTAAATTAGTTTTTGTTGTTGTTGTTGTTGTTGTTGTCTTTTCTTTTAATGACTTGTGAGTTGACTTCAACGCGGCGACAGCCCTGATATGGCCCTGTGCGTACGGCGGGCTGTAAGCAACATTACCTTTACCTCATAACTTTGAATTCTTCTAAGACGGGATCCAGCCTGTTCTTTGGAAATAATGTCTATGGATTCAGTTCGTTTAGGATGACTTTCAGCTTCATGATGTCTATGGATTCAGTTTGTTCAGGATGACTTCCAGCTTCATGTTTGCTGCGTGGCTAACGAGACTGAACGGTTCTGCAATGCTGGCATCGCCGTCAGTTGCATCTTCATAGTGTGGCTGGAAGTGAAGAGAAAATCAGCAGACTGGTGAACTTTCAAGACCTGGTATCAACCAGATACGGCCGTAGAAATCAATGAGAAGAAGAAGAAGAAGAAGAAGGAGGAGGAGGAGGAGAAGGAAGGAAGGAAGGGAGGAAGAAAGGGAGGAATGAAGAAATTTTAAGCAAGCAAGCAAGCAAGCAAAAAAAAAAAAGAAAACAGAAAGTGAAGAACCTGAGGGGAAAAGGCCATTTCAGACAAAGATCGTAGTCAGTAGTAAAGAACTAAAGAGTGTCAAGCAGTTTGAATACCTGGGCGGCCATGATCAGTCGAGACGGACTAAGGACCGAAATTTAGCGCGAACTGCTGTCATTATTGCTATTGTTGTTGTTGTTGTTGCTGTTGTTGTTGCTGTTGTTGTTTCCTGCATGAGTCTGACAGCTTTGAAAAGGATCTCTGTGTGTCGGATAAGCCATCATGATAAACCTTGGAAACCAGCAGTTCCTGCGCAAGATTGCCCACAGCGGCTGACAAGGGTTGACACCACGTGACCTCTTCAGCGGGGCTACTGAAAGAATTCTTGCATCTTGTACCCTGTGCCGCACTGGGCCCCCGTGGTCGGAAAGTGCGTTTGCCGGCAGAGTTGACGGTCCTTGAGTTCGAACCACTCGCGGAGTGGGATTGTTATGGCATGACAACCTTGTGTCCATTCAGCAGGAAAAGAGTGCCTGATTCCTGTGAGGAAAAAGTTCAAAAAGGGTTTTTTAAGGCTCCGCCGAAAAACCTAGACAAATCACAAGACAAATCACGACGCGTTTCGACCTGTCAGGTCTTCTTCAGGCAGACACACAACACTCAGGACAACGAAAACGAACGAGCAATCACTTCTCTTCATCCACTGGTTCAAAGCCTATCTTGCGCCAAACTGGTTGAAGAGAAGTGATTGCTCGTTCATTTTCTTTGTCCTGAGTGCTGTGTATCCTGCCTGAAAAAGACCTAAGAGGACGAAACGCGTCGTGCTTTGTCTTATGACTAGGTTGTTTGCGTTTTTCGGCGGAGCCCTTCACGAATAGTTTTTAAAATCTGTTCAGATTTCCGCCGGCAGTCGCCTCCCTTTGCCTGCTGTCAGGAAAAGTTAATGCTGTGCCCCTGACACCGTGAACCTCGACAGAGTTCGCTGCCCCTGCGGCTATCAAAGGGACTTTAACCTTTGACCTTCTGACCTTGCTGAAGACAGTGACTCCTGCGGTCCCGCCGTCTGCCTTAACTCAGCAGCGTGGTTCTCCGGGCTGTCTGTGGATTAGGTCAGGGAGAGGCAGAGGTGACAGATTAGTGGTCGGTGATCGGCGCTGTGTCGCTGGTCCTGATTGATAATCTCCTTAGGTTAATCCGTCCAGTCCCGCGTCAGCCGCCGCTGTCAATAATGATTAGACTGACGCGCGCGTGCAGACGCAGACATACTGGCTGGCAGACAGACAAACAGACAAACAAACACACATACACACACAGATACACAGCGGGCGCGCGCGCGCACGCTGCACACGCACGCCTACCCAACACCCCCCCCCCCCCCCCCCCCCCCACACACACACACACACACACACACGAACACGAACACACACACGTGCCCACACAAACACGTACGCGCGCGCGCGCGCACACACACCACACACACACACACACACACACACACACACACACACACACACACACACACACTCACTCACACATACATACATACATTA
>JADBJO010002723.1:138603-148603 GCA_016801955.1 Conus betulinus
GCCTTAACCTTCACATTGGGGGGGGGGGGGGGGGGGGGGAAGAGAAAAAGAGAGCACAATATCTCGCTGGAGTATGACCCCTTGCTTAGGAAACTTCCATGAAATGAAATGACGAAGGGTACAGGCCTAGGCTCGTGTCTGGGTGGAAATCGAACAAACATCAGAGGAAAGTTTCACACACACAAAAAAGCTATCTGTCAATATAGATTGAAAGTGGCTCCCCATTTGTCCAACAACGCCTCTCTCTCTCTCTCTCTCTCTCTCTCTCTCTCTCTCTCTCTCTCTCTCTCTCTCTCTCTCTCTCTCGCGCGCGCGCGCGCGCGCGTCGCGCGCGTCCCTGTCCCCCGACCCCACCGCCCCATCCATGTCCTCCTTTCCCCACCTTACGTCAGGGACGACAGGTACTGGAAACTTTACGTCAGGGACGACAGGTACTGGAAACTTTACGTCAGGGACGACAGGTACTGGAAACTTTACGTCAGGGACGACAGGTACTGGAAACTTTACGTCAGGGACGACAGGTACTGGAAACTTTACGTCAGGGACGACAGATACTGGAAGCTTTGCGTCAGGGACGACAGAGACTGAAAACTTTACGTCAGGGACGACAGATACTGGAAGCTTTGCGTCAGGGACGACAGAGACTTGAAACTTTACGTCAGGGACGACAGGTACTGGAAACTTTACGTCAGGGACGACAGATACTGGAAACTTTACGTCAGGGACGACAGATACTGGAAACTTTACGTCAGGGACGACAGATACTGGAAACTTTACGTCAGGGACGGCAGATACTGGAAAACTTTACGTCAGGGACGACAGATACTGGAAACTTTACGTCAGGGACGTTAGATACTTGAAACTTTACGTCAGGGACTATAGATACTTGAAACGTTACGTCAAGGACGATAGATACTTAAAACTTCAACGTCAAGGACGACAGATACTTGAAACTTTACGTCAAGGACAATAGATACCTGAAAACTTTACATCAGGGACGATAGATACTTAAAACTTTACGTCAGGGACTATAAATACTTGAAAATTTTACGCCAAAGGACGATAGATACTTGAAAGTTTACGTCAGGGACGATAGATACTTGAAACCTTACGTCAGGGACGACAGATACTCGAAACTTAGGCCAAACGGGAGCACGGGAAGGCGTTGAGGAAGAGGAGGTATGCACGTACGATCCATCACAGCCGTCGAGTTGAACACGGCTAGCTCTGAAGAGCCACTGGGCTGAATAGGACGTCAGTCTCAACAATCCACAAGAGAGTACAACTTTGTCGAGAGTCTGCGGTCGTTTGCTTTAGCATATTTGTGTTCTTGCGCAGCTTGTTTGAGCCTACGCCGGTCTCGACTACCTGCTCATTTTTTTTTGTTGATTAAAAAAAAAAATTCTTTCTTGACGTTTCTTCTGCTGTTGTGGCTGTACGTACGTGCAGGGAATGGAGAGATAGAATAGGCCGGGAGTAGGCTGAGGAAAAGGAAGGGAGAGAAGGTGGGCAAGGGGGGGGGTGGGGGAGGGAGGTACACTGAAGAACTGTTACTCGATATTCATAGAAAGAAATGACGTCTTATTTCAACATGCAAACTTCTTTCTCTAGATACCAGTCCACATATGGGCTTCTGACCAGCAAGACGTCAGATGCTCGCTGACTGAACGACGAGTGATGAACTTTCTTGCTCCCGTCACAGAATAAGGGCGGAGTCAGAAAAAAAGTATCGGGAAGCACGAGCCCTCTAAAAACGAGTGATACCCAAAACGACGCCTGTTTTTGTTTTTTTTTTTTTTTTTTCCCTCTCTGATACTAGTTGATCGCTGTTTGTCGAAGTCAAACCTTAAAACATCGGTTTTTGAGTTTCTATATTCTAACACTCTCTGGGTGTGTCTCTAACAAATCAAGGCTTTACATATCGAGTATTTCCATTCTTCTCTGACGCTAATTGGTCGTTCAAAGCCAAAGTAAAGCAATAACCATCGGTTATTCTGTTTCTTACGTGACGCTAGTCGATAGCTCTGAACTAATCTTTGCCTGAAACCTTCGTTATGTTGTTGCTTCTTTGGCGCCAGGCTGTCGCTCCCAGCCAAAGTAATTCCTTAAATATTGGTTATGTTGTTTCTCCTGTGACACCAGCTATTACCGCCTCTCACGCCTAAACATCGGTTATTTCGTTTCTCCTTTCAGATCAGTTAGTCGCACTTAAGCAAAACCACCTCTTGGATATCGGGTCGTTTCGTTTCATCTTAGCCCTGAGCTAGACGCCTTAAGCTGGTACAGAGGGAAACTGTAGGCAGAGCCAGGCAGCTGTAAGTCAGAGGGGAACTGCCTCTGGTGCAAGTATTCCAGCCCTTAAATGCTTCAGCTCTGAGGGAATCAGGTAGCATCCAGACCACCCACTCCTGCACGCCTTTCTGCTGGCGGGAACGTCCGGGAATCATGACCTGAATGCCATCCGACACCCTTTAGAATGCAGGGGGTGAAGGACCCAAATAGTTGCATGAGGAGTTTCCTCATGTGTCGGTTGTTGTTGTTGTTGTTGTTGTTGTTGTTGTTTTCGTATTTGGCCAGAGTTAAGATCTCTAAACCGAAGTAAATCGTAAGCGTCATTTTGTTTGTTTCTCCTTTGACTTGATTTAGTCACTCTGAACCAAAAGTGAACTCTACACATCGGTTATTGTGTTTCTTCTTTGACGTAGGTTGGTCTCTCTAATCCAAAATGAATGTGATACCTCGACTATTTTAGTTTCTCCTTTAATACGAACTGCTCGCTGTAAGCCGAAATAAACCCGAACACATCGAGTATTTTCGTTTCTCCAGAGACACCAGTCGGGGTCACTTTTGACAGAAACCGGTTTATGAAACTAGATCCCCTTTCTGTAAGTTCACTACCTGCTCAAACAGTTTGGTTTTATAGTACACTTTCACGCCCGTTCACACGTTACGTATTTCTTACCGTCAATGCAGTATGCACCGGTATCTGATGATCAGGTCCCTTACCTCCTCCCCTCCTACAGTTCCCTTCCCTCCGCCTCCTTCTTCCGGTTTCCTTTGCACCCCTCTCACCCATCCCCTACCGCTTTCCCTCGTGTTCTTTCATGTTGTTCTTGCCTGGTGTTTTCCCGGCATGCTCAAAATATGATATTCCCCCATGCGTATGTGAATGGCCCCCCCCCCCCCCCCCCCCCCCCCCCCCCCCCTAGGCAGGAGATTCAAAAGATAGAGTGCATACTCCGTCGTGAGCAATCGCTTTTATGTTTTTTTGTTGTTGGACTGTTTTCTTTATTTCTCCTCCGGGTTTTTTTTTTTTTTTTTTTTAAATCCACTTCTGTCAGAGCTGTGTTGACAGTCAAAAACTACCAGAATGTTTATATTACCCCCCCCTTCCCCCCCCCCCCTCCCCCCTCCCATACGCAACCCCTTTCCCACTTCCCTGCCAATCTTCAGCATCCCTCCCTCCCTTTCACCACCACCACCACCACCCTTTCCAAACAACTCTTTTTCTACTTCCTCCGGTCTTTGATCCTTTCATTTCTTCTTTTCGATCGCACGTGCCTCTCCACATTTTCCTTTGAGTTTGTTTTGATTTTGTTCAGATGTTTGCTTAATTTGAATTGGTTATGTCATACTGCTCTTCTTTTCTTGTTTTTATTTTATTTTATTTTTTTTTACGTAGCGCGTCTTTCTAGTTGTCAACAAAGGGGAAAGCCTTTTTGGCCGTTCTCCAAAAAATAAAGCCCTGCAAGGTTAGCTCTTCCCTGTTCTGTGTGGCGAGTGTTGCAGTGAAACAGCACATCAGAAACAGCTGGATATGCAGTGATATCGCGCGCTGCCTTAGAAATAGCTGAATGTGGAATAATGTCACGCACTGCCTTAGAAACATCAGATGTGGAATAATATCACGCGCTGCCTTAGAAACATCTGATGTAGAATGATATCACGCACTGCCTTAGAAACATCTGATGTATAATAATGTCACGCACGCCTTAGAATCAGCCGGAAGAGGAGGAGTAATGTCATGCGCTGCCTGAGAATCAGCCGGAAGAGGAATAATGTCACGCGCTGCCTGAGAATCAGCTGGAAGAGGAATAATGTTACGCGCTGCCTTAGAAACAGCCGAAGAGGAATAATGTCACGCGCTTCCTGAGAAACAGCTGGAAGAGGAATAATGTCACGCGCTGCCTTAGAAAACGGGTGGAAGAGGAATAATGTCACGCGGTGCCTTAGAAAAAACAGTTGGAAGGGGAATAATGTCACGCGCTGCCTTAGAAACAGCTGGAGGAGGAATAATGTCACGCGCTGCCTTAGAAAACAGTTGGAAGGGGAATAATGTCACGCGCTGCCTTAGAAAACAGTTGGAAGGGGAATAATGCACGCGCTGCCTTAAAAAAAACAGTTGGATGTGCAATGATATCACGAGCTGCCACAAAAACCAGAAGAGGAATAGTATCACGCGCTGCCTTAGAACCAGCAGAACATGGAATAATGTCACGAGCTGCCTGAGGAACAGCCGGACATGGAATAAACATCACGATTTGTCTTTAAAAAACAGCTGGGTTTGGAATACAGCTGAATGTGGAATGAAAACACGCACTGCCTCAGAACCAACAAGTCGGCTATCTCACTTGTGCATGCTGAGGACTTTCATCCTTCCGTAGCTCTGGAAATGCTGACACAGGCTACAGAATCACAGGGGGCAGGATGAGTGTTTTCGCCTTGCACCAGTGTTCCATTGCACAGGCCGAGGGCATCGCCCACTTCCTGTTGATCTGATTGGTTCTCTGTCCGCCCTCTGTTCACGGGTTGGGCTGTCAGTTCACCACACTTCGCGGCTGATAGTGTTGAGCTGTCAGGTTTGAAGCACACTGTACAGTGGCTCACGCACAGGCAAAGGGCTGCGTGCAGGCAGTGGGCCGACCTCCCTGAAAGAGAACACAGAGACAAGCTGAGCTGACAGGCGAGTGTAGCTGAGAGGGCGGCACAGCCAGCTGAACAGTTTTCTCGTGACGAGCACTGACTGTAGTGCCCGGAAGTGGTCGGTGACCTGCGCAAGCAGGCAGGCGAAAGAGTGGGGGGGGGGGGGGGGGGGGGGGCGGCGGGGGGTTGAAGCCAGGGCGTGATACTTATCCTGTCGTTAGTTTTATCTGTGCACAGATCACAACATAGTCCTTTCTCGTCATACCATAGTCCTGTCTTGCCTCTATACATGAACTCTATGGTCCTAATACGAACTTAGAGGTCGGCTGGGCTTCAAAGCAACGTGGACTAACTGGCGATGCAGTCAAGGGATATATTTGTGCACATGTAAGTAGACATAACCGGACTCGTGAACCTTGGGGTCGGGGTGTTCGAATCTGCCAGGTCGTTTGAGTACATATGATTCTGACTTCATTTCCAAGAAGATACTTTCAACAAGACTAGGTTCTGTGAGTGCATGCGCGCTTAATTTTTTTTCAGACTCGTAAAATCCTTCACCAGTTTTCAGAATTCAAGGCCAATTTTGCCGATGGCATGAAGGACACGTATACATGTAGCATGCGTCCTTCGTAGACATAAAACAAAAGTAGGAGAAAAAAAAAAAGGAAGAAATAAATGGTGAAAAACTAAATGATGAATGTTCGACTGGAAGACACGGGAAGCGAATGACTACCACTAGTAGGCCGTTGTTCAGTCCGCTCTACCCACAACGTTAGCCCTTTCCGTAAACGTGAGCGTGCGTGAGTTATGAAGCATTCAGAGCTTAGTATTTGGCCGAGGACAGGAAACTATATAAATACTCTCAGCAGCGGCAGCCGCAGCAGCAGCGACATCATCATCAACAACAACAACAACAACGTTTTCTTGCGCATTGATGCTACGGACCATGACGTAAGCAGCACAGTGACAGTGTGCCCAGTGTGTTAGGGCGCGCGCAGCGATTGATACTAGTCTCCTGTCCCTTATATCTTTTTGACACAAACGGTGCACCATAGCACCAGCCCAGCGTCACCATGCAAAAAGGTCGGAGGCCAGACCCACGCACGGTCTGGATCTTGTCTGGTCATGGCTGCCGCCGGTGTGACAACTAGCGTAAAGTGCTACTTGGAAAAAAAGAAAAAAGAAGAGATAGAAAGAAAAGAAAAAACTTTTCACTTGATGTGTCATTTGCTTCTCCCCCGTTTTTATACAATAATGTTGCCGACGTGCACAGATCAGATAACAACAAAAAACATGATTTTTCAAACGCACATCTGAATTAATATAGAATTCAGCACAATGAATTCACGTGGAATTCAAACTGGGATACCTACAGGTATAAGAGAAAAAGAGGTGTGGTTTAAATACTTTTTTTTTTAATGAGGGTGCAAAAATGAAAGTAACACCGGTCTGAGTCATTGCTCGTATGAAGGGAAAGCCACGGGCTGCGAGACGTAGGGTTTGTTTGTTTGTGTTTGTGTGTGTGTATTTGCTTGTTTTTGATGGATCGAGGGGACCTTGGACATGCACACCGCCCATGTCTGTGTGTCTACCCCTGCCACTGTGCTTACCTGTATACCTTACCACGACCAGGATACAGGTCGCTGCAGGTATGCGCACTGGGTATATGTGCGTTGGGCCGTGTTCGAGGGGTGGGAAGAGGGCGGAGAGGTGAGAGAGAGTGGAGAGTGGGGGGTGGGGGGAGTGGGGGTGGTTTTTTTGTAGGGGTGTAGGGGTAGGAGGGGAGGGAGAGCGCGGAGGGTGACAGCATGGGCGTATCCACTGTCTGCATACTGGGCAGGGTGAAGTAGTAGTAGTGTCTTCATGTGCCCATGTCAGCTAAAAAACGACTATCGATTCTGTCTGTCTGTCTGTCTGTGGTCCGTCTGTCTGTCCGTCTCGTCTGTCTCACTGGTCTGTCCTCTGTCCGTCCGTTGTCTGTCTGTCCCCCCCCTTGTCTGTCGCTCTCTCCAATCACTGTATCTCTCCCTCCCTCTCTCTCCCCTCTTCTCTCTATCTCTCTCATCTCTCCCGGTCTCCTCTCACCTCTCTCCCCCCTTCTCTCTCTCTCTCTCTCAAATTCTTCCCTTCATCTCTCTCTCTCTCTCTCTCTCTCTCTCCCTCTCTCTCTCTCTCTCGCTCTCTCTCTTTCTCTCTCTCTCCCCTCTCTCTCCCCCCCTTTCTCTCTCTCCTTCCCCATCCTTTTTTCTCTCTTTTGCCCCTCACCATGCTCTTCTCTTGTAGCCCCCCCCCCCCCCTCCCCCTCCCCCCCCCTCCCCCACCTCCCCCTCTTGTTGCTTCCTGATTAATTTCTCTGTTTACCCACCGGGACTGGTAAACATCCACACACATGCATTCATACACGCGTGGGAAGGGAACATCATCATGCACTGGAAGATGTAGGATTTTTTTTTTTTTATATGCTGATGGATGAAAATGAGGATGATGAAGATGATGCCACGTGTTTCCCTTCCGGTCTGAGACTGCATGACAGGGGCTGTACTCTACGCTTCCTTTCATAATGTATTCCGGCGTCAACCAGACCCGAGAGATACAGACACCTGCAGTGTTGGTCAGGAAAATTTCAGCAACAGAGACGCATCCATTAAATAAACGAAACTCGACTGTGTGGTCCCAGTCTTCCCAACTGAGACCCCGTAGGAAATTCAGCTCTGGTAGGAGCCGGTCGGGGCAGAAAAAAATCCCACATGACTCTGATGGGAATCGAACGCACGACCTCCTAGCCGGGAGTCCGCGACATTTACCGCTTCGCCACATCGGCTGGTAAGATGTAGGATTTTTTGTTCGTTTATTTTTGATGGCTCATGGAATTTTGAACATTCACTTCCACACGTCTCTGGGTGTGCCCCTGACTTTATACTTGTGAGTGCACAAGTGCAAGGCAACATACCGCCATGGCCTGCACACGAGCTGTTTTAAGAGGGTAGGGAGTGGGCCAGACGGGAAAAATGGGGGGGGGGAAAATGGGGGGGAGCGGGGAAAAGGAGGGTGGTGGGTGGGCTGGGGGATAGGGTGAAGGAGGTGGGTGGGTTTGCGAACAGCACCAAAAGGGGTGTGTTTCACTGTTCTGCTAACTGATAGGTGAAGGAGGTTCTATCATTATGCGATATCAGCCAAAAAGGAATCGCCGAACCCTGGTTCTTTCGCATGCAAGTTGTCCCTTATTCTCTCTCTCTCTCTCTCTCTCTCTCTCCTCTCTCTCTCTCTTCTCACTACTACTTTTTTAGTTTTATTTTCCCTCTGTTTACACCAAGATAAGTCACACACACACACACACAACACACACACACACACACACACACACACACACACACACACACACACACACACACACACTCATACACATGCGCACGCACGCGCAAGCAGCATCCACACACACACGCATACACACACACACACACACACACACACACACACACACACACACACACACCACACACACACACGAGTGTGCGTACCCATGTTACATACACATGCTTCCCCATTCTCCTGTGAATTATCACCATTTGAAGTACTACCTACTACCCCCCCCCATCCCCCCCCCCACCCCCCCCCCCACCCCCCCCTCACTCCCGCTTACCCTCTCCCTTTCCTCGCTCACCCACCCCCTTCTTTTTGTCCATGGCCCTACCCCGTCCCCTTTTTCTTTCTTTCTTTTTTCGTTTCACTTTTTTTTTTTCTTTTTTTTTTTTTTTTTTTGTTTTTGCTTTTGTACCTAGCTGATCTCGCGAAAGAGTCTGACGAGACAGTAAATTAAATCAGAGAGAAACTCATCCTTTCTTATTGACCCACATTCATCGTTTGAAATGACGGGCCCTTTCTAGTCTTCCGCCGTTTTCGACGAGTTTTTTTGTTTTTTTTTTTTTTTTTTTGAAGTTTTTGTTTGCCTGATTCTCGCGAATTCTGACGAGAGGAGTAAAAGGGGAAAAGGAAAAAGAGGGGGGGGGGGGGGGGGGAGGGGGCTTTGAACCACATTCAATACGTTTGAAATAAGGACGGGCGGGAATAAGGGGGGTGGGCTTCAGCCGGCGGGATAGGAGGGATAGGGGATTTTTTTTGAAATGATTTTTGAAGACAGGATTTATAGGAGGACGTAAGGGGGAGGGTTGGATAAATTAGAGGGAATTAAAGAGATGATACATAGGATATAGAAAGAGATGAGGGGGGGGGATGGATAATGGGATAAAGGGGGGATGGGATGAACATAATGGTGGTGAAATGGGATTTTTGGAGGGGGGAGGGGGGGGGGCCGGATGGTAAATCCCCCCCAGAAGGGGTTCGGATGGGGAATGGTGGAAGGGAGTGTGCATTCCCCCCCAAAGTGTATTGTTAGAAGCGGAAGGGGCCCCCCCCCCCCATTGCCCCCCCGTGCAAGGGGTGGGTTGGGGTGAAGGCTGGAGAAACGGCGCTGTTAAACACGCTGAAATTCAATCACCCTCTCCACAAGGACCAGCTTCCAAAAGACGCGCTTTTTTAAGAAGACGCCCTGACCGCCCTGTCAAGATGCGAGAGACGAAGGGTACTGGAGAGACGAGGAGAGACGGTTGAGCGCGTTATTAGAACGACCGTGCTTGAAGCACTGAACAGAAAATTAACGTGGTAGTCAGTTGCTAGCTTCCAAAGCGCAGCGACGAAGACGCCCGTCAAGATGCGTAGACGGTAAAAGTCACGCTCTCGACGTTGACAAGGATGCCGTAGGTTTGTGACGTAAAACGAGACCGAGGTGACCGCCGCCGAGAAACATGGGACGGTAATCGCTGATGGGACAAGAAAGCCCCGTGATTTACGGTCCGCTTGCTGTTTTTGTGACGTGTGTAACCCGTTGTGCTTTTTGTGTTTGGACGCTATGGGTATCCCCGTTAAATCCCCCCCCCCCCCCACCCCCCCGCCTCCCCCCTCCCCGTCCCCGTTCTGCCGTGTGTTTGATCGTATCGGGTGGTTTACAGGCCCTGCTGCGGAAAGACAGGGCAATCGCCTCCGTTCTGTGGACAAAGAGATCGTGTTACCCTTTTCGGGA
>JADBJO010002723.1:156103-163603 GCA_016801955.1 Conus betulinus
CAATTAGTTTCAAAGGGAGGCGACTGCGGGCGGAAAGTAAAACCAATTTTTAAGAATAATTCTTCGTGAGTCCGCCCCAGAGCAAGGACAGACGAGCTGCGAGGTAAAGCTCAGGACAATGGACACGAAGAACGAGCTCGCTGTTAGGGTGGTGGGAAGTGGACACACAGGTTGGAGTGGAAACAGCCATTCTGCAGTGTCTGTATGCGCGTATGGGAGTGTGTGTGTGTGTGTGTGTGGTGTGTGTGTGTGTGTGTGTGTGTGTGTGTGTGTGTGTGTGTGTGTGTGAGAGTGAGAGAGTAATTGAGTGTGTGTGTGTGTGTGTGTGTGAGAGAGAGAGAGTAATGAGTGTGTGTGTGTGTGTGTGTGTGTGTGAGAGAGAGAGAGAGAGAGAGGAGAGAGAGAGAGAGAGAGAGAGAGAGAGAGAGAGAGAGAGTAATTGAGTGTGTGTGTGTGTGTGGTGTGTGTGTGTGTGTGTGTGTGTGTGTGTGTGTCAAAAGACGTTTCTGTCTGCCTGCTCATTTATTCGACTAAACCAGTCATCCATATACTATGCCCTCACGGATGTGTATTGAAAACCACAACATACCTCACGTCAACATGCACAAAAGACCATGTCAAAACATCTCTCTCATGTACAGTCATTATTTTCCATGCTTAGTTCTCGATCTGTACAACTAGGACCAAAGAAATACACATAGTGAAATAGGGGAGGGATGGAGCGAGCGAGCGAGCGAGCGAGAGAGAGAGAGAGAGAGAGAGAGAGAGAGAGAGAGAGAGAGAGAGATGGGGGTGGGAGGGGGGTACTACGGTAGAATTGGAGGAAGGCGGAATTTTGAGGAGGGGGGGGGGGGGGGGGGGGGGGGGGGGGGGGGGGGGACATAACCGAAGAGAAGCGGAGGAGGACTGTGTGGATTCGTGTAGGAGACTTATAAACGTTGTAGCATGGCTCAAAAAACATCACGTTCACAATGTTGTCTCGTTTGCTCGTTTAGACAATGAAACATTCTTCACATGTCAAAGGATTGATATATATATATATATATATTTATTTTTCCAATGTAAGTTTTGATCTCCGAGTCAGTGTCCGGACAGTAACAATTCTCACGGTTCTTCTGCTCATCACAGGACGTGGTTTGTTTTGGGCGCCTGACGGAGGACGGGGGGGGAGGGGGGGGGGGGGGGGGGGGTGTGGGGGGGATGGGGGGGGGGGGGGGGGGGGGGGTATTACAAAGTATGATTTGAAAAGTTATCCTATAATGCAGCCGTGATCATCTTTGTATGAAGAAGACGACGTGGATTTTGACGGAAAAGGCTGAATTAGAAATAGGAAAGTCTCAAAAACAAAAAACAAAAAAACTGGTCTTTATTTTACATCATTGTGTCTTTAGTTTCTAATATTGAGGTATATGTCGAGCTACTTGATTCGCCGAATTCTGTAAATTTTCTTGTGATTGATAGAAAGAACCGCCGGAATTTACGTGTTGTCAGTAGAAAAAAAAAAAAGTCTATTGAATGCGTATCAAATGGTGAATAAGCGCTGGGTGAAATTTCCAGACTGTCTTTTATCAAGAGTAACTAAAAGTGAAGAATCATGAAAGGTCAGGAACTATGAAAGGTCAGGAACGATGAAAGGTCAGGAACTATGAAAGGTCAGGGACGATGAAAGGTCAGGGAACGATGAAAGGTCAGGAACTATGAAAGGTCAAGGTCAGGAACTATGAAAGGTCAGGAACGATGAAAGGTCAGGAACGATGAAAGGTCAGGAACTATGAAAGGTCAGGAACGATGAAAGGTCAGGAACTATGAAAGGTCAAGGTCAGGAACGATGAAAGGTCAGGAACTATGAAAGGTCAGGAACGATGAAAGGTCAGGAACGATGAAAGGTCAGGAACTATGAATATTGAAGACAATGAAAAGTCAATAATCTTGAACAGCCAAGAAAAAAAAAAAAAAAGGTCAAGATTCATGAAAAGCCGATGAAAAAAAAAAAAATCAATATGCAGAATGCACACACACACGCACAAAATCTCTCTCTCTCTCTCTCTCTCTCTCTCTCTCTCTCTCTCTCTCTCTCTCTCTCTCTCTCTCTCTCATGTCACGCACAAACAAGGTTTTCACTCCAAAGCCAAAAGATAACATTTCTGATTGCTCACCACTTTATATATTTGGTGTCTGTCATAAACTTAGACCTCGGTATTGAAGAACGAATCACCACGGAAGAACCTTCACCCTGACCCCCTAATGACAGACACCATGATGGATTAGCAGCTAGCGTACTTCGAAGCTCGTTTGGAAATGCTCTCAACGGCTTTGCGTAAGCGTCGTGATTGGTTTGTTCCGTGGTCGTAGCGGCCAAATGACTTCTAGCAGCTCTTTATCATGGAGCGCATGGTAGTTGTCAACTCTTCATTCGGGAGTCGAAGTACCCTCTCCTTTTACGTAAGATGGTTATTA
Source organism: Conus betulinus (assembly GCA_016801955.1). Classification (NCBI taxonomy): domain Eukaryota; kingdom Metazoa; phylum Mollusca; class Gastropoda; order Neogastropoda; family Conidae; genus Conus; species Conus betulinus. The sequence goes on from JADBJO010002723.1 coordinate 158,561, forward strand.
AGAAAGTGAGAACTCCGAGGATTGTGTGTGTGTGTGTGTGTGTGTGTGTGTGTGTGTGTTGTACAAATCAGTGTGTTACGATTTATGGCATATGACACAAATGGCGGTGCATGATTAGGAAAAACATTCTTTTCTGACGTCTAGATCTTGTTTGTTGGGGAAAACGAAATGAGTTTCACACGGGGGGAAAAAATCAGAATTAGAAAGATTGTTTCAACACTGAATTTTATTCCTCTTTGTTTATTGATACGGATGTCTGTCTGTATGATTCGCCGAATATTTGTAAACTGCCTTGTGATTGGTACCCGATAAAGCCGCAATTGGTCTGTGGCTAAGACTAAGATGAATTTGGAAGCGCGTGATGGGTTCTTTGTGTTTCACTCTACAGAGTTCTTTCCCTTTAATCAGACACATCAAAATGTCAGGATGCATATTCGTTTCTACAAAAGCATTTTTTTCAACCGTTTTCATTCGTTTTCAAAAACAAGAACAAAACGTAAAGGATTCAACAATATTGTTCCCATTTGATAACAACTGAGATTTTTTAATATGAAGAGCGCACACACACACACACACACACACACACACACACACACACACACACACACACACACACACACACACACACACACACACCTTGACAATAAACAAGGCAAAGACTGAAAAAAAAAGCTGCACGGAAAAGATAACTTTTTTGTCAGCGCGCCATTTGAAGACTTCAACTTGAAAATAATTTACAAAGGGAAGAAGAAAAGAGGGAGAGAAAGCTACAAAAGAACCGTCTGTCACACGATCGTCTGTAACGTACTACAGGGACAAAAGAATCATCTGTCACACGATCACGTACTACGGGGACAAAAAAGAATCGTCTGTCATACGATCACGTATTACGGGGACAAAAGAACCGTCTGTCACACGGGTCACGTATTACGGGGACAAAAGAAACCGTCATACGATCACGTATTACGGGGACAAAACGTCTGTCCTGAATGAAATGGCCGAAGACAAAATGTCGAGGGAACAAAATGTTGCCAAAGACCGAATGTTGGGAAACAAATGTGTGTGTGTGTGTGTGTGTGTGTGTGTGTGTGTGGTGTGTGTGTGTGTGTGTGCGCGCGCGCGCGCACGCGTGTGTGTGTGCGCGCACGTGTGTGTGTGTGTGTGTGTGTGTGTGTGTGTGTGTGAGAGAGAGAGAGAGAGAGAGAGAGAGAGAGAGAGAGAGAGAGAGAGAGAGAGAGAGAGAGAGAGGAGATACGACGACATTGTGTTGGCGTATTTTTGATCTAGTCGTAGTCCGCGACTGCACACACGCAAGCGTCTGCGACGATATAGTTACGCGCGCTCGAGTTGAAAAAGAGGCATTTAGCCTTAATAGTTTCGACAAACACTTGAGTTACGACACCCATGAAGGCAGACGGGCGCTGAGGCGAAGATCTACCATTTTATGCTGAAAGCGGACACTTCGCCACAGTTTGTGGACTACTTGACTCCATGGTCTTGGTAGGCTGACAGAGAAGAAGGCTAGGTGTCTGTCGTGGTTTACTGCTCAAGCTTTGTTACGGCTGCTTCAGACTCTATCAGGTTTAGCTATGAGCACCAAAGTGTGTCACGCGGGTGTGAACACTCACATACACATTAGCGCGTGCGCATACGTATATAGGTACTACCACACTGAAATGCCCTCTGAGAAACATACCCATCCCATAATTCATACGAATCCGTGCACGCTCGCACGCACACACACACACACACACACACACACACACACACACACACACACACACACACAGGGACACAGTCGGATTTCATCTACGTATAAATGCTCAGATTTCCGGACCAACACTGCAGGTGTCTGTATCTCACGGATTCGGTTGATGCCGGGATATATTACGAAAGAAAGCGTACAGTATACGCTATCATGTAGTATAAGCCCAGAATGGAAATCCGTAGCATCATCATCATGATCCTCATTTCCATCGATCAGCATAAAAAAGAGAGGTGTCTGAAATTATGTGGCCCCTCGTATTCTGCTCTTATGGTGACCTCACTGTCCATTGGTGAGGTTCTTTCGGGGTCACCGGTATCGGCAAATTCATGTAGATTGTCTCTGGATGAACATAGTGGCACTTAGCGGAGGGAGAGCTCTGCGACTCAGTCGCGTCATTAGTAGGGGACTTAGTGAGCGGTGTCCTGCGTATGTTGGATCAGAACAGGCGCCACTGAAGACATGGAAGTGACTCGGCAGCAGTGCAGTGTCTCCTCTGGTGGGTTGCCTCTTGACGACTTCACACTGACTGCTCCCCGTGGGTTGACGGTGCCGGGACTCAAGGCGGACCAAGCCAGGCTGTGGCTGTAGATCAGATAGGTTAAAAAAAAAAATCTTGTACACACATAGAATCCCGTTACCAGCTTTCGGAAGAAAAGGCGATTTCTGCCGTTGATCTGGATGACACGTATGCTCACAGCCTGCCTCCTCCATGAAAGATCAAAGCAGTAAGTGACTTGTGTACGACTGAAAGACAAGGGAAAGCAATGTTTAGCGCCAGCAGGCATCTCTCCTTTGGGCTCTACCCAGGTAGACAGCCCGATGTATCAAACAGTGCGGATTATAAAGCGCCTCGTTTCTGAGCGAGAATCGACGCTAAATCAGTATTGTCCAATAAACATACACATAGGTGCGCTCACAACCACATAGAAAGCCTGTTTTCATGACAGAAACTTTATCACGTAACCAAATTGTATTCGTCCTAATCCATAAGAAGAGGGGAAGAAGAAGAAGAAGAAGAAGAAGAAGAAGAAGACGACGGAGAAGGAAGAGGAGAAGAAGAAGAACAAGAGGGAGACAACGACGACGAGGAGGAGGAGGAGGAGGAGGAGGAGGAGGAGGAGAAGGCGGAGGAGGAGGAGGAGAAGAAGAAAGAGAAAAAAAAGGAGGAGGAGGAGGAGAAGAAGAAGAAGAAGAAGAAGGAAGAAGAAGAAGAAAAAGAGGCGAAGAAGGAGGAGGAGAAGAAGAAGAAGAAGAAGAAGAAGAAGAAGAAGAAGACTAAAAAGAAGAAGAGAAATAAGAAAAAAGAAGTCAAACAGAAGAAGAAGACGACGTAGAGAAAGAGGACAAGAAGCAGCAGCAGGAGAAGACCATAGTAATTCCGCAGTGGGGGCGCAGCAAGACACAGCCAGCGGTAAAAGTTTACGGACCGTGAAGTGTGTCTGTTCGCACGGTCACTATTCTGCCTTTGCCATCCCACCGACCCTGCTGCGTGGTCATAAAAAACAACTTAATCCGACAAATGGAAAACAAGAAAAAAAAAAAAAAAAAAAAAACAACAACAACATACCACCGAAACCAACTAGCAAAAACCATCAACACACACACACGCAAGCGCGCGCGCGCGCGTGCGCGCGCACACACACACACACACACACACACACACACACACACACACATACACACACACACACACACACACACACACACACACACACACACACACACACACACACACACACACATTAGCACCACTGCCACCATCACCTCAACTGCCACCACCACGTGTGCGTATAAAGCTTGTTTAGGCAAAAGATTTGACATCAAAGGTGGCCAGATCTTTACTTCTTTTTCTTCTTTCTTTCTTCTCTTTTCTTTCTTCCTCTTTCCTTTCTTTCTTCCTTTCTTTCTGTCTTTCTTTTTGCCCCCCCCCCCCCCCCCCCCCCCCCCCCCCCAACAACATGCTGTTTAACTCAGGGGGCGGGATGGGATGGTGGTGGTCTTTGAATGAAATGCTTGTCCGTTTTAAAAAGTGCTGTGGGACTTTGAAACTCGTTTCGCTACAGGCGGAGGGTCAACGCTCGCTCCGATTTGAATATACACCGCACACACACACAACCGTGGGGGCGCTGGCCTTTGTGGCGAGAAATTAAACATTGATTGGTGCCTTTTCAAGGACGATCAAAGTGACCCTCTGACTTCAGCACGGGAAAATAAAGAATTATGACTTTGTTCATATTTCGTTTATAGCAAAGGTTAAGAAGGCAGAGGAAATGATGTCGCAGTTGAGTTAAGCCTTTGGCTGCTTTGTGTTTGAAGAACAGTTCAGAGCCCGTGTTGTGAACGACCAGTGCTAAACATTTTGAGCGTCTCTCTCTCTCTCTCTCTCTCTCTCTCTCTCTCTCTCTCTCTCTCTCTCTCTCTGTGTGTGTGTGTGTGTGTGTGTGTGTGTGTGTGTGTGTGTGTGTAAATACTCATGTTGTTGTTGTTGTTGTTGTCGTACCCTGGCTAAAAGACTCCAGGGATCATCCGAGCAGCCGAAGCACTTGAACACTATGGCACAAATGCATCAGCTGGGGATGAGAATATTACGTGTGTGACCGTTTTTGATTACCCCCGCCACGTGGGCAGCCACACTCCGACTTCGGGGGATTTCGGAGACTGATAATGTTATGCGAGGAGTTTGTCACGACTGAAGACAGTCCCCGCATAACTGCGCAGAGCATAACACCATTTTAATGTAGCCGTGGTGTTCTAGCCTGTATCAGTTGGTCTGACACAGCCAAGGCGGGTAAATACTCATGAAAGTAATGCTTCCTGAATTTCCCCCCAGCGTTAGGCCAAACTTCCATCACAAAGAAGAACCAACAACAGATCATTTTCATTCCATGCTGCTCATGTAGATGCTCGTATTTCATTTGGAATTGAGACGGACGTCCCCCCCACCCCCCACCCCGACTCAAAAGATCAGGCTACCAGCTACATCCAGATCAGACTGATGCACTTGTACGTAGAGTAGCTGCATCGCCAAGAAGCAAAATGGTGGGAAAAAAAAAAAAAAAACAAAAAAAATTCTGAAGCGCTCCTGTGCAAGCACATAGACTGTGGATGGGATTAATGACAAGAAAGCGTTACGAACGTTTTTTTTTTTTCTTTTTCTTTTTTTTTTTTGTGGACGCAAACGTTCAGCTGTTCATGTGTGATTTCATATGCTTTTACTGTCTTGTAAATGACGAAATCATCAAAAAAAAAAAAAAAAAAAAAAAAAAAAAAAAAAT
>JADBJO010002723.1:171103-173603 GCA_016801955.1 Conus betulinus
CTTCCCTGGTGGTTGTGATAATTGTAAGAGCCTCCTCTGATCATGACATTTACGCTTCCAAGAAACCATCTTTTTTTTTCCTGCTGCTGTCAATAGAGAATTTGTTTTTAGTTCTCCCGTGAAGCAGGTTAAAAACATGTAATAATATGTTATACTTCTCGAGTGAATCAGGTTAAAAACATATAATAATTTGTCATACTTCTCGAGTGAAGCAGGTTAAAAACATATAATAATTTGTGATACTTCTCGTGTGAAGCAGGTGAAAAACATGTAATAATTTGTGATACTTCTCGAGTGAAGCAGGTGAAAAAACATATAATAATTTGTGATACTTCTCGTGTGAAGCAGGTGAAAAACATATAATAATTTGTGATACTTCTCGTGTGAAGCAGGTGAAAAACATATAATAATTTGTGATACTTCTCGTGTGAAGCAGGTGCAAAAAACATATAATAATTTGTGATACTTCTCGTGTGAAGCAGGTGAAAAACATATAATAATTTGTGATACTTCTCGTGTGAAGCAGGTGAAAAACATGTAATAATTTGTGATACTTCTCGTGTGAAGCAGGTGAAAAACATGTAATAATTTGTGATACTTCTCGTGTGAAGCAGGTGAAAAAACATGTAATAATTTGTGATACTTCTCGTGTGAAGCAGGTGAAAAACATGTAATAATTTGTGATACTTCTCGTGTGAAGCAGGTGAAAAACATGTAATAATTTGTGATACTTCTCGTGTGAAGCAGGTGAAAAAAACATGTAATAATTTGTGATACTTCTCGTGTGAAGCAGGTGAAAAAAACATGTAATAATTTGTGATAGGTGAAGCAGGTGAAAAACATGTAATAATTTGTGATACAGGTTGTAATAATTTGTGATACTTCTCGTGTGAAGCAGGTGAAAACATGTAATAATTTGTGATACTTCTCGTGTGAAGCAGGTGAAAAACATGTAATGTAATAATTTGTGATACTTCTCGTGTGAAGCAGGTGAAAAACATGTAATAATTTGTGATACTTCTCGTGTGAAGCAGGTGAAAAACATGTAATAATTAAATCAGAAATGAGGACGCTACCGGCCTCCATCGATTGAGAATGAACAGTCCTCCCACCACAGCAACTTGTAACAGCAACAACAACAGCAACAACAACAACACAACGAAAAGAACAAAACAACAGCAACCAACCAAAACCAACCACCAACCAAGAAAGGTGGCAGAGTGGTTAAGACGTTCGTCTGCCAATCCAACTTGTGAGAAGTGCGTAGGTTCGAGCCCTGCCTTTCTCGCCCTTTCTTTCCCAGTTTGAATGACAAATCGAACTGAACGTCAAGTCCATCGGATGGGACTATAAGCGAGTCGGACCCGTGTGCCTTCCTGGCCCCCTGCACACGTTTCAAGAACCCAAGGCAGTTGAAAATCGAAAAGAGCAGGGGGGTTCCCCGCTGCCCTGGCAAAATTGATAGATTGAAGATAGCCGCCTGGTATTTCTTACCAAGCCACAAAAATTGTCACTTACTGTTATCGTGTGCCATCGTGTACCGGTGGAAATGGTGGACACGTATAAAACATCGCATGCATCCTACGTGAGAAACTGGAGGAATAAATGAGATCAATGAAAATGAGTGACATATTTGAACGGTACGGGAAACGACTGAATAACGCCAGTAGGCTGCTCTTCGGCCGGCTCTACCAGGGTAGGCAGCCCGTTGTGTGAGTGAGGTAGTGCGTTTATTGTAGAGCGCTTAGAGCTTGGTCTGTGACCGAGGATAGGCGCTACATAAATACTCAGTATAATATAATGATGATAACAACCAACCAGAAAATGAACCAAATAAGCAGTTTTGTACCAACCTTGAATCTGTCAATATGAAAATGTACATCTTAGTGATCCTATAATCAAGCGAGAGAACTCTGTATAGTATACATAGAAAACTCTGTATAATGCCCAAAGTACTTCAGCTTGGGCTTGATATGCTGAAACACGCTGCCATTTTCCATGTTAGTTCTGCCCTGTCCATTTTTTATTTTTACTCATAATGCACAAATCAAAATGCTTTCCCCGGAAGCAGTGCCTTAAAGAGAGATTTTTCGGACGCAGGTATCGGTAAAAACACTGCTAAACTAAACGAGTTGTATACTGAAGCAAAGAAATCCAGCAAAAAACAACATTTTAACACTGGCAACTGTGTAATGACAACAGCTTTGACGAAAGGGGGTACAGTCTTCATTTGTGCAGGGACGTCTCTTGTTGCGTGCAGGATTTTCGTCCCACTCACGAAGAATCGTTTCCTTGTGTCAGCAGTATAATGTGTGTGTGTGTGTAACTCTGATGATGACTTGTCCTTTCCGTTCCCTCGCTTAATGTACACCCACCTCACCCCTCCTGCTGTTCCTGTCCTACCTCCAAATCACCCACACCCACACCCACCCCGGCAACTCCCGTACCATACCCCCCACACTTCTATCTCCACCCTCTTAATCCTAGAATCCAGCACTTG
>JADBJO010002723.1:176103-181103 GCA_016801955.1 Conus betulinus
CGCCAAATCCGAAGTAGTCAGAGTCGGTAATTTAGATATCATGTTATGACTGAGATTTTGAAGTTTGTCCTTGTTGCTGTTGTTGTTGTTGTTGTTTTCAGATTTGCCCCACCCCCCCATACGCCCCGCCCCATTTATTGATAACAACTGAAAAGACTCCGCGTAGTCGACTGGGCTATAAAAATAGGACCAGGTTTAGCTTCGGAGGGAGTCGGACGCAAAGCTCGAGAGCTCTGAACTAGGCCACGGTTGTTTTTACCTTAGCAAAGTGAACAGGTGTCAAATTAGACATGGCAAGCAACAGCGATACGAGCAATGCGGTTGTAGACGGAAAAGATTCTACCTTGACTCAGAGCCCGCCATTTTCACATTGGAAGATATCCAACGGATTATTGACTCCCAAACGTCTATATTTAATGATAAACTTTCAAACATCATGTCAGAGATTTCTTACGTCAGAACATCATTACAAAACCTGTCGTGCGACGTGGCAGATCTGAAGCAACGAACTTTGGCGATTGAAACTTCGTGTGAAGAAGTGAAGGAAAAACAGGAAGATCTTGCTGCTACAGTCGACGACCTAGAAGAAGATGTCGTAGAACTTAAGAAAAAGGTTGAAGCTGAGGTGGACAAACTGGAAGAAATGTCTCGAAGGGATAATCTCCGTTTCTTCAACATTCCAGAATCCCCTGATGAAAGCTACGAGTCGTGTGCCGACAAGGTAGTAAACATTTTACAAAACACGGTCCCAAACAAAACATGGACTCTTGATGACGTTGTTCGGGCGCACCGCTTGGGAGGTCGTACTAACACCTCTATATCAAACCCACGTCCCATGATCGTGAAAATGGCGCGCTGGAAAGACAAAATGGCGGTCCTCAACTCCGGAAGAGAAGCTCTGAAGAAGAAAGGGGTGAAAGTCGCTGGAGACCTGACCACACGCCAGAGAGCCGTCGTGAAGGAGCACAGGGACAAGGGCGTGTACGCATACTTCAAGGCCGGCAAGCTGGTCGTCTCTGGTCCTCTACGAACCAGGGGAAACTGGAGCAGGCCCGGACAGGAGGACAAAACCAGGACCAGCAAGGACGACAGGCAAAGGGCAAGACAGCGCGGCTCCTCTCCGGATTCAGCTGGCAAAAGGACCTCCTCTGGTCTCCTCAACCCTGGTGAGCGGCCGTTACGGGGTTCATCGAGGCCATCCACCCCTGCCAAGAGAGGCCCCGCCCACCCAGCTCCCCTGAAATGCAGACTGTCGATACAGAACAAACTGAGAATGTGTGGTTGTGACGTGACGGTCCGGCCTCAAGAAACTCTTCAGATCGTGACGATTCGGTTACTGAATCCAGTGACTCTACAGATTACTGTGAGTTAAGCGAGCTATCTTTTCTTTATTGGAACATTGGGGGTCTCATGGGAAAATTTGCAGAAAGAGATTTTATTGAACATATAAATAAATACGATGTTTTATGTTTTGTCGAGACATTTCAACGCGAAAAGATTTCCGTTGTAAACAGTTTACCTGATTATATCTGTTTTTCATCTCCTGCCATCAAACTGTCAACGCACGGTAGGTGTAGTGGCGGGGTTCTGATTTTGGTTAGAAAATGCTATGTTGATTATGTTACAGAAATTGAAATGGATTATGATCATATTGTGTGTGTTAGATTTGATAAGAGGGTGTTTGGTACGAACTCTGATGTCGTTTTAGTAAATTGTTACTGTCCTCCTCATTCATTCATCGCCGTACTATAGAACTGTGCAAATAGAATGTCATATTAATACCATTGAAGAGTGCCTAGCTAATCTAGTTCTTGAGTAGACACAGCAAACCTCCTTATTTGTGGCGACTTAAATGCCAGGACAGGAAATCTTCAACCTAATCCAGAAATGTTTGAAACTGATCCGGAATATATTAACAGTCATGAAACCGATGCTATAATTCCATGCCGATATGCTGAAGATATTTGTGTAAATGATTATGGGAAAAATTATTATCTATGTGCGTATGTTTGGAACTGATTATTTTAAATGGCTTATGTTCCCCTGAGAAGTCTGATAAATTTACATACTTGTCAGCAACAGGTAATAGCACAAATGACTATGTCCTTGTGTGTCACCAGACTTTCTAGATTACTGTGTCTCTCTCTTGAAATTCAAGAGAGAGTAGAATCTAACCACATGCCTCTATGTTTGACGCTGAAAAAACAAAATCAAGTTCGAAAGAAGATTACGAAAATTATTGTCATGTTACAAAATATGTTTGGGCCAATGACAAGAAAGATTTGTTACTAGAACGTTTGAACAGCCCATTCTTCAAAGATAAACTAACCCTCGCTACTGCACAGATAGAAGTTTCTTGCGACGAGCGCTTAATACATTTACAAATGCTTTATTAGATTCAGCATCTTGTATGCGGAAAGATGTAATTAATTCCAAATCAAATTACAGTGATGAGATAAATGGTACGATAAGGAATGTAAACAAGCAAAGAAGAAAGCCTTGCATGCCCTTCGCAGATACAATAGAAATAAAACATCAATAACGAAAAAAAAACTTCGTACAACATGGAAAGAAAATCATATAAAGGTCTGCTGAAAACAAAAGAAAGAGACTACAAGAGGGACAAAGTACAGAAAATTCTTGAAAATATCCACAGTTCAAAAGATTTCTGGAAAGAAATGAAACTTTGCAAACCCATAAAACATGTTAAAAATAGCATTTCCAAAGAAACATGGTTTGATCACTTCAGCGCCCTGCTAAATGATATTAACTCTGACGATTTAAATGATCATGACATAAAGTTTTGTCAACCAAGAAAAAAATTTAGACCTAGATGAGCTTAACTGTGACATCAGCGAAACAGAAATCAGAGAAGCTATTAAACATACTAAGTCAGGAAAGGCCCCAGGCCCAGACCAAGTTTTAAATGAATTCCTTAAACTGTCTGAACACGTTATTCCTTTCTTATTAAAATATTTCAACACACTATTTGCTGAGGGTAAATATCCAAAGGAATGGTGCAAGGGCATCATAATACCACTATTTAAAAAAGGCGATCCTGAAAACCCAGGGAACTATCGTGGAATAACTCTTTTAAGTTGCATCAGTAAGTTGTATACGCATATTCTAAACTCGCGTTTAACTAACTGGGCTGAAAACAATCATGTAATACTGGAGTGTCAGCAGGTTTCCGTAAAGACTATAGAACTACTGATCACATATTTACATTGTTTGCTATTGTCCAACGATATCTTGTGCAAAAGAAAAAACTGTATGTATCCTTTGTCGATTTTCAAAAGGCCTTTGACACGGTCAAAAGAGGTGTATTATGGAATGTTTTGGTAAAGTTAGGCGTCAAAGGAAACTTTTTACAGGCCTTAAAAGCAATGTATCAATCTGTACAGTGTTGTATACGCTCCTCAGCAGGTTTTACTGAGTATTTTGAGTGTTTTCAAGGATTGAAGCAAGGTTGCTTAGCTTCACCTACATTATTTTCCTTCTTAATAAACGAGTTAGCGGTCTATGTCATTGACAAAGGTACTCATGGAATTCAGCTTAATCCTGGCGCTACCGAATTATTTCTGTTAATGTTTGCAGATGATATCGCTCTTCTATCATTTTCGCCTCTAGGTTTACAGCACCAACTTAACAATCTGCATTACATTGCCGGTAGGTTTGGTTTGACAGTAAACTTAGATAAGTCAAAAATCATAGTTTTCCGAAACGGTGGCCACCTTCAAAAAATGAGCAGTGGTATTACGGTGACGAAAAAATGGAAGTTGTTAACTCTTATAGATATCTTGGTCTGGAATTTACTACTCGCGCTTGAGTTTAAATATTGCCACTGAAAACTTAATTACTAAAGCTAAAAGGTGTGTTGTTGAAATATCTAGAACAATGTGGAGACTTGGGTGTTCATCTCCAAAGGTGTTCTTCAAACTATTCGATACTAGAGTCGTTCCTATGTTGTTATATACGCCGCTGAGATTTGGGGTATTCTTGAATTTAATCAAATAGAAAAGGTCCATCTTTTTGCGTGTAAGCGTTTTTTAAATGTAAGTCTACATACACCCAATTTTTGTGTCTATGGAGAATTGAACCGCTATCCCTTACTTGTCCTAGCTAAAGTGAGATGCATAGCCTTCTGGTTAAGGTTATGCACTTTACCGAATGACAGATTTGCAAGCATGGCATATTATATGTTGAGATCACTCGATGAAAGAGGGAAAACCACATGGGTTACCCATGTAAAAAACATTCTTTGTACATCTGGTTTTGCCTATGTATGGTTCTCTCAAGGAGTAGGTAATCCTAAAGCTTTTCTAAGTGAATTCAAACAAAGACAAATCGATTTTCTTTTTGCAACAATGGTCAGAAAAAATTGAAACAAGACCACGATACAATCTATACGCTCTTTCAAAAGTGCTCTAGGACCAGAAAAGTATTTTGATCTAATATTTTCGAGATATGTCCGCAATATGTTTTATACGACGATTTAGGCTTGGCGTAACAGAGTTGAAAAGCAACAGATATAGATATACTTCAGATACCCGTTTACTATCGTGTCCATTATGTGCACATTCCCTTGAAGACGAAATGCATTTTCTTTTCTTCTGTCCTGCATATGATAATCTCAGACATAATTTGCTAACCAGAGTCAATCTAGATCTTTTAAAATTAAAAAAAAGCTTTCTATCCTTAAGTCTGAATGTGACGATGTTATAATCCAACTTGCAAAGTTTATTTTTTATGCATTTAAACTGAGAAGATCACTGATCAGTGCCTGACTGGCTGGTATTAAACAAGGTGATACAGCCACAATTGCTACCCCATAACACTTAAATAGGCCGAAGACCTCTGTCTTAACACAATGGGTATGATACTTTTCCGTACCCTCCAATGCACTTTGCTTTCATTGCATAATTTTTTTGTCTCGTTTGGTGGTTCCTTTTCTTTTCCTTTTCTTTTCTCTTTTTTTTTTTTCCACTTGCGTGAGCTGA
>JADBJO010002723.1:201103-208603 GCA_016801955.1 Conus betulinus
TCGTAGAGAAACCTTTGGTTTCAACGTCCACTGTTTTTAAAAGCAGATTTATTTGGTTCTTTCTCACTTTTTTTTTTTTAACTATTAGTTAAACATTATGCTGAATATGAAAGACGAAGAATGTTTCAGGGCAGTACAATGAGAGCTAACAAACAAGCGTTTTTTTAAACTTCGTTTTGTTTGTTTCCTCCCCGAGGCCATGTCCCCTGGCAGTTGTGAAAGCATAAACGGTGCTGAATTAAGCACGGAGCTCACAGTTTTATGCGTTTCCCGTCTGGCGTTGTTTTAAAATAGTAACCGCTGCAAATTGTGGGAGCTCTTTTGCGAGATGAATTTCTCCTGGAAATGTGCTGGCGTGGCAAGCCTAACCTTGGGTCGCGTCTTCCGGGCGCAGAGCGGTTGGACATTGAAATCTGACCAGATGACTGCACGCTGTCCGCTGTCATAACGACCCTGGGGTGGCCCGGGTATTTTGCAGAGGATCTACAGTCTGTTCTTACATATGTAAACCCCTTCGTTCCTCCGTGGACACAGGCAACACACCTCGCACAGTCTCCTGGTGTTTTCTCCGTGGACACCGGCGACACACCACACACAGTCTCCTGGTGTTTTCTCCGTGGACACAGGCAACACACCACACACAGTCTGCTGGTGTTTTCTCCGTGGACACAGGCAACATACCTCAAACAGTCCCCTGGTGTTTTCTGATGGATGGCAGAAAACTGTTGGAGATTCACCATGTCGAGTGCACGGCACCTCGGAAGACGGAGCCCACCCCTGACCTTCTGCCACAGGAATCTTCCCAGCATCGGACTTGTCACGTGGAGTTTTTCCGCACAGATCATTGACGTCGATCACGACCAGCACTGGATGTGACGGTGTCCTGTTCTCATTTCAGAGAGTCTGGCTGCGGAAGTGTTGCTTCCATCTCTGGCCTGGCCGTGTGCAATCAGCGGCGTGAGAGGGGACGCTCCGTGGTCATCGCATTGCACACAGGCGTTTTGCTGATCAGCCATTACCCATTCTGCCGTCTCTAAAGGGTCACAGTCATCTCATGCAATGTTGCCGCAAGTGATCACCAGTACTTGATTTTTTTTCGTTTTGTTCCGGTAGAACGGCGAAGAGCAGCAGAAAATAAAGCTGCTTTACACGAGTGTGCGTTCTGAATGTCGACAAATATGATGACGTGTGAAGTTTCGGCGAGTGTCTACTAAACACGTGTAGTGGTACCGATACTCAAACTGACTCGGCAAGCTTTGATTTCACATTGATGTCATTAGCTCTTGACGTCCATGCCATGATTCTGCGTCAACATGTTGATTTGTTTGCGATGCACGTTCTGTATTCACAACTGAACATTCCGCGTTATGTTGAGGTTTTATACGTTGGTCATAAGCTCATACTAAATAATACATGGACAGGGACTGGATTATTCATTCTTATTCTGCCGAATAACCACCAGGATGAATTTAGCTAGCATAATGTATATTAAAAGGTATTTGAAATAACTCCGCCGGTCAACGTGGACAAACGAATGACAAAACAAAAAACGACGCGTTTCGACCTCGTAGGTCTTCTTCAGGTATAGTTATTTCAAATACGTTTTGAAACTTGCATCAATTTTCGCCTGCAGTTACCTCACTCTGCAGTTTACATATGTGATATTAACATCCGTATGACCGTGCGTACAAAAGTGATCGACGTCTCCACAACAATGTCATAATTCCAACGCATCTCATCAATTTGAGTCAGCCACTACGACAGTGGAAAGAACAAGACTTTGCATCAACAGCCGGACCTGTGCCCTAAGCTGTGTAGTGGCATCGCGCGTCAAGTCAAACTTTCCACCAGTCGGAAGACGTTTATAATGGCTGAAAAATAATCAGATTAGCTTCCCTTTCGTGTCCTCTAGCATTAAACGACAATGTTTTATCGAGAATGAAATGGATTTAATGCAAAGAAGCTGATTTAGAGATGCTCTTTGAACTTCGTCTTTGGTAGTCATCTCTGTCTCTTTTATCTGTAGCTACTTTACATATCTGTGATTCTACGTGACTTGCCGAAGTCTTGTAAACTTGCTTGGTAAGAAGAACCGTCGTAATTTACATGGTAAGGCGAGCCACTGGGCGGAGAAGAAGCGTTACGTCAGGGTAGGAAATAAAATGGCGATTCTGACATTCTTCATCGTTGGCCGTTTTCGTTTTAACGGTAGCGGGGTACTTTTCTTAACTGCAGAAAAGACGAGGCAAAACGCACATGTTTAGACAGTTCCTGTGCCCAGTAAGTGACACCTCTCTGTCTCTGTCTCTGTCTCTCTCTGTCTGTCTGTCTGTCTGTCTCTCTCTCTCTCTCTCTCTCTCTCTCTCTCTCTCTCTCTCTCTCTGTAGCAAATCTTATAAACAAAAATGCCTTAATAAAGCAACATGCCTGAAAGTGCCAGCTTGCAAAAACATACAACATTAATGGATAAATACATAAATAAATACGAACGTGTACTAGTCCAGTGAAGAATGGAATAAATGACTCAAACCTGTCCCTGCATTTCCCCCCACCCCCACCCCCCCCCCCCACCCCGTTCCGTGACAATCCCTAACACCACCCGCCCCCTCTCTCCATCTCTCCTCCCCCCCCCCCCCAATTTCCTCCGTCCCTCCCCCCATCCCCACCTCCCTCGTTCTCCAGCGGACGGGAACTGGGCTGACTGGAGCCCCTGGAGCCCATGCACGGCCACCTGCGGCCCCGGCACGCAGGAGAGGGCGCGCCTGTGTTCGAATCCCCCGCCCAGCAACTGCGGGCGCACGTGCCCGGGGCCCCAATACAGACATGCGCTCGTGCGACTCGGGAATCTCATGCTGTAGTGAGTGGCAGTAGCAGTTAGAAGCGAGGCAGTGGCGCTTTGCAGCCGGTGTAACACGCCCATGAACACTGCCGTGCCAAAACCACTACCAAGGGAAGTCATCTGACAGGCTTTCGATAAGACTTTTCTGTTCAAATCCCCACATAGTACTTCCCTTCAAAAGATAGCCTTTTTTTTTTTTTTTTCTTTTTTCTTTTTTTTTTTTTTCTTTTTTTTTTTTTTTCTTTTAATTAGCCAGTATTGAGGTTGGATTCATTTAATCAATACTGTTCTCACGTTTTGTGTTAATTGGCATTTACGTAGAACATTTCTAATTAAATTCATTTTGATCCATGATGGAGAGAATACAAAAGGGAGGTCAATTATGTTTGAAGGGGAGTAACCAGTAGTGCATCTGACCTGGCGATTCTGGCGTGTTGCACCAGGCTGGGCTCCTTAGTGCGTTCAGCCGGATCTACCTGACTTCCTCCTTGACCTGGCCGACTGATCGGGCAGGTGTAAGCGGTAACGCGTGACGCACGTGCAAGGCGTGACCAGTGTGAACACTGTTCATCGGCTGTTCAATGCAGCACTGATTTAAAGAGCCTGTAGTGAGGCCTGAAGCAAAAATACCTACAGAAACACGACTGGAGCACTCTGAGGTCCTTGACTTTTACCCGAAGTGAAGTAACAAGAGGGAGAAGTATTAATGAGCTGGGGGGGGGGGGGGGGGGGGGGGGGGGACGCAGGGGGGGGGGGGGGGGGGATAGGAATAACATGCCGCCTTGAAGCAGTCCATTGTAGGCCAAGTAGGAAAATGTAGACTGGTTGAACGCACTTTAGCTTATTGGTGAATCGACATGTATGGCTTTTCTAATTAATTTATTTGCCTTTTAACAGAAATGATTTTTTTTTTTTAAACTTACATTGGCATTGTTTTGACGGTAGGTCATTTTTTTGTTGTTGATTGGATTTTTTTGTTTCCCATTGCATTACATTTCGTCATCATGATAGCTTCTGTGCGTGATTTGTTTCCCTTTTGCGGATTGAATGAGATCCAGAAAAACTGTACCTAGTTGATCAATTCTGGTTTGGATTTCTGTCCAGGTGTTTGCGCTATGACCCAAAGAATTTCCCTTAAACTCATAACTTGTGTGTGTGTGTGTGTGTGTGTGTGTGAGAGAGAGAGAGAGAGAGAGAGAGAGGGAGAGAGAGAGAGCGGGGGGGGGGGGGGGGGGGTAAAATAAATAGTTCTGCCCTGTTTAGTCATTTTTGTCATTCTTTCCTGAAAGGTTTTGTGTTTCCAGTTGGGAAAGTAATCATTACTGGAACCGCCATTTTAAGCTTCTTAGCACCATTCATTGATGCTTTGCACATTTATCCTTGTGTATGCTTTTGTTAGTAAAAAGAAATTATTGGTACCCTCGTTTTAACCTTCTTAGCAGGATTAATAAATGCTGTGCATGTTTATGCTTTTGTTATTAACATTAACAACAGTGATGATGACGATGATGATGTTGATGATGACGTTGAATAGACAATGATACTCATAATGATAATAATAATTCGGGCAAAAAAATGCACAGGTGCGAGCTCAGAGGATGATAAAGAAGAGAAGAAGGAAAATGAGGATTGTGGAAAAGAGTTGACAAAGAAAAAGAAACGAAAAAGAGGAAAATGAAAAAAGGAAATGATGAAGAAGAAGAAGAAAAAAGAAGAACAAGAAGGATGAGAAAGTGAAGCTGAAGACAGAAGACGACAAAGATGAAGAAGAAGAAAATGAACGGAAGAAGGAGAATAAAAGAAAAGAGACAAAGAAGATTAAAAAAAAAAAAAAAAAAGAACAAACGGCTTTCGCTTCCTATTTAATGCACTGTTTAGTTCGACCAGTGTATCAAGTTATCAGAGGATAAGCGTCTTTCAGTCGTGAAAACAAATGAAGTTATCGTTGTCATTGTAGTTATCGTTATTATCTACGAGGTGTAATCCAGCGCTTGGAAATGTTTCGTAATCCGAATGAGTGTGAGAACTAATATGTTCTTGTATTTTACTGTTCATGTGATTATGCATGGTTGTACCTATGTGCATAACAGAGCATATAACACAATATACGTTGTATACAGGGGCTTTTGCACGTGTGTTTTACTGATGTGTTATTACTGACGATGTAATAAGAGTTTTGTCGGTTATATGTATAATTGTACTATTTTATTTTCTTTTGTTCTGTTTTAACGTCTTTTTTTTTTTGATTGATTGTAGATCTTTTTTTTTTTTTTTTTTTTTTTTTTTTTTTTTTGCGGGCGGAGGTGGAGTGGGTAATTCATGAATGATTTAAAAACTGACAAACGACACATTCTCTTATTCAACGGACTCCTTCCTCTCAGAGAGAGAGAGAGAGAGAGAGAGAGAGAGAGAGAGAGAGAGAGAGAGAGAGAGAGAGAGAGGAAGGGGCTGAGGGGTGGGGGGAGGGAGGGGGCACGCAGTTGTGGCCACTTCCTGTCAAACGCCCTCATTGTCGTCATCAAAGCATAATTATCTTAATTTTACGAATTCTGAAAAAAAAAAAAGAAAAGAAAACAGCACAGCAAAGGAAACAGAGGAAACAAAGGAAACAGAGGACACAAAGGGAGAGGACTCTACAGAAAAAAAGGAGTGGGAAAAAGACGTGGATGAAAATAAGAAAAAAAAAAAGGACAATGAAGAAAGTGGAGAAGGAGATGGAAAAGACAACGAGGACAACGATGTGTCAGCGCTGATGGAGAATATGATGACACTGAGGGACACACCTTTTCCCTCCCTCGCCACCCTACAACCATCCCGTTGGCACACGCAACAGAGAAAAGGGAGGTGTGAAGAAAAAAGAAGAGGATGCGAAAAAAAAAAAAGAAAAAGGACGAAGAACGTGGAGAGAAGAAGATGCAAAGACGATGAGGACGATGAAGACGACGACGCTGATGCAGAATATGATGACGACAAAGAGGGACACCCTCCCCCACCCCCTCCTTCCATCTCCCACAACCGTCCCGTTATCATTGATAAACGTCTCTTCATCGTTGCCATCATCATAATCGCTATCATCATCGCCACCCAGCATCGACTTTATGGTAGGGAAACCCTAGTGACTGATGATCTGAGACTGTAGGACCCTCTCTCACGGCAGCCCTGGCATGACCTTCACGGTCGGCTGGGCTATCAACAACAATGATTGACTCGAATGCTTCCTAATCACCAGTTTCTCAAACAAACGTTTTTCCACCCCCATCACCCACCCCTTTCTCCTAAACCCCTGATCCCTCATCCACCCCCCTTCATCCTCCCTTCCGATCTGTCCATGCCTTCCCCCCCCCCCCCCCCCCCCCCCCCCTCCCCATCGAAAAACACCCCTACCCTAACACCTCGTTGGTCTGTTCACTCTTGACACCTCGTCTTCTCTCCAACCTCCTCCTCACACCCACTTTCTGCCACCTTTCCAACTCTCTACTCCCCCACCCCTCTAACACTGCTCCAACCTTTTACTCCAATTCCAACCCCCCCCCCCCCCCCCCCCCCCCACTCCGTTTTGCTCAAAACTTACTACCCACCCCTTCTGTACCTTTTGCTCCAAATCCAACCCTGCTGCACCGCAACCCCTTCCCCTTTGTTCTAATCCCCCCCACCCCATCCCCACCCCTAATACACACATCTTCCATTTGTTCCAATCTCAATCTTTTATCCACCCTCCTTTCTCCCCCTTTGCTCCAAACCCTCTCTTCCCCACTATATTCCTATTTCCTCAAAACTAAACTCCCCCCCCCCCCCCCCTTCCCCATTTCCTCCCTTCTCCCCTCCTTTCATTCCCCCTCGCAACCGAATTCTCCCACCCTCCCCCTTCCGCGCTCCCACCCTATCCTCCCTTTCCTATGCTATACTAACCCCCCCCCCCCCTTTCCCCCCCCCCCCCCCCCTTTCCATCCTCTTTCCCCCTTTCACGTCCCCCCCCCTCCCGATGTCTTCCACCCCCCCCCCCCCCCCCCCCCATGCTCCATCCCACAC
This sequence comes from Conus betulinus, assembly GCA_016801955.1. Lineage (NCBI taxonomy): Eukaryota > Metazoa > Mollusca > Gastropoda > Neogastropoda > Conidae > Conus > Conus betulinus. Next base: position 207,972 of record JADBJO010002723.1, read on the forward strand.
CCTCCCCTTCCCTTTCCCTCTCCCTCCCCTTAACTCCCATCCCCTTTCCAACCCCTGCCTCCCCTCCTGCTCCCCACCCCGCCCCAACCCGTCCCCAACCCGAAACAGCTGACGGCAACTGGAGTCCCTGGGGCCAGTGGAGCCAGTGCCCGGTCACGTGCGGCACGGGCATTGTGAGCCGCACGCGCTCGTGCAGCAGCCCGCCGCCCAACTACTGTGGTCAGCCCTGCCCGGGGCCTGGACAGGACACTAGGCGGTGCGACACGCGTCGCCCGTGCTGCGGTAAGGTGGCTGTCGCTCCTGCCACTTTCACGGCAAGGCAACACGCTCACAAAGGGGGGGGGGGGGGGGGGGGGGGGGGGGGGGGGGGGGGGGACGAGGGGAATATGAGGTCAGGGGGGGAGAGAGGCAGAAATCGTTCCGTTTAGGGAGACACTGTTCAGTTTAGGGAGGCACTGTTCAGTTTAGGGAGGCACTGTTCAGTTTAGGAGGGACTATTCAGTTTAGGAGGCACTGCTCAGTTTAGGGAGGCACTGTTCAGTTTAGGGGAGACACTGTTCAGTTTAGGCACTGTTCAGTCTAGGGAGGCACTGTTCAGTTTAGGGAGACACTGTTCAGTTTAGGGAGAGATT
>JADBJO010002723.1:221103-241103 GCA_016801955.1 Conus betulinus
TCTCTCTCTCATCTATGTACAAATACACAAATGTTTTTAACATGATCTGTGAACGGGTCCGACGGCTGACCCGAAAGTGTTGCCTGGTAAGCCACCATCCTCTAACAGTCTGTGATCAATACTTGTAGCTGAACGGACATGAAATACAGGGAGTTTTGTGCCGTTAACAGCTAGCTGGGAATTATAACAATACCTTATTCAGTGCAGTTGTAAAGCGTCGCTGAACATGTGCAGTAACTAACTGTGCATAGAAAAAAAGAAATCGGATCGCGGTAAAGAGCACCCCAGACGCTAAGTTTTACCAGGTTCAAACGTGGAAACAGCGCCATTAACGCTTGTGCGGAATTGACAGTAACCTATATTTTGACACGTATGCTTTCACACACTCACACGCATAATCAGATCACCATCAGACCTCATATAAACAAAATAAAAACTCTCATATACATACTAAAACTAAAAAAAAAAAGTCTGTGAATGTCTTTTCTTCCGGGCACATTCTCAGCGGACTGACTACTTGCAAATTCATTTACTCAATTTTTAGTGTTTGACACAAGTGCGACACTGTGGCTGCCATCATCTTGCTTTTGGATGAAATTTTACGCGTCTTCGCCCTCATGAAAGCCTCCAAGCATCATAGTTTCAGATCTCCCAAAGGAAAGTGGCTGCCCATGTGTACAAGAAGTAGAAATTCAATATTTGCCATACTCACAATCCTCCCTCCCTCTATCCAGGGCCGGATCAGGAGGGGGGGCTTCAAGAGTTTATGACCTCCCTCCTTTCTGCTTCTCTCCCCCCCCCCCTCCCCCCCGCCCCAGCCATTTCTCTGGCTGGCAAAATGGCATTTTGCACACGAACCTCCACCCCCCCCCCCCCCCCCCCCCCCGCCCTCGCGCTCCTTCTTCCTCGGTTGAGCGCCCCAGCCCCGCTTATATCTGATCCGGCCTTGTGATGAAATCAATTTCGTAATTTGTTGTCTTTTTCTGGGATGGGGGGTGGGGAGGCGGAGAGGGAGAGAAGGGGGGTGGTTTACATATTCAGAAGGTCCCCGAAGGTTCAGCTGGGGAACATGAACAACATCATCATCACAACAATAACAACAGCAGTATTTTCGGCACGGTAAAGGTTGTTGGCCACTTCCCTGCTGCAACAGAGCTTTGTCTAAGAAAATCACCACAACTAATTGTAACGACCAAACAGGAATGAGTCGAAAGATGGAACAAACACTGCATTTTCCCTTTAAATTTAAATTGTAAGAGCTTTGAGACAGTCAGGATTGACCTTTCTCAACAATTTTTGGTGCTTGTTAATGGAAGAGATGCGAAGAATAATCCGAAATTTCCGTTCTTACCTTTTTTTTTTTTAAAAAACTGACTAATCTGGGCAGTTCCTATGCACGGAAACTGGTCTCCCTGGTCCTCATGGTCGCGGGTGTTCTGCCACGTGCGGCACTGGCCAGAGAGATCGCACTCGCTCATGCAGCAATCCTGCGCCCAACAGGTGTGGTCGCAGGTGCCCTGGAATGTCGCGTGAAACAAACATCTGCCAGGAGCAACGGGACTGTTGCAGTGAGTAGCTTTTCTTTTCCACACCTGAGAAAGGATTGTCGATCAATGTTTCGAATAATCCTCAGAGTATGAGTATGGAAAAAAAAAAAAAAAAAAAAAAAAAAACTATCGTCGAACAGGCGAGTAGTGTTGCTGTCACTAAAGTCTGAAAATTAAACACGTAGCGAAATCACTCATTTCTAACTTGTATGTCTACAAAGAAACGTTGGCCAGAACTGATATATATATATATATATATATATATATATATATATATATATATATATATATATATATATATGGCAATCCATATATATATATATATATATATATATATATATATACTTAATTGTTCAGCATTATATATATATATATATATATATATATATATATATATATATATGTTTGTTTTGTTTTTTTGCCTGAATTAGAACTAAACTACAAGAGATTATACTTTTTTTGGGTTCGTAACGATTGACACGAGTTGTGAATGCTGACCTGTGCAGTCCCCCAGGACGGGAACTGGAGTCCATGGTCGCAGTGGTCCTCGTGTCCAGTCACCTGTGGCACGGGCACCGTACAGCGCAGCCGCTCCTGCAGCAATCCTCCTCCCAACGCCTGTGGCAGCTCCTGCTTCGGACAGTCACGTGACACTAAGCAGTGCAGGAGGCAAGAGTGTTGCAGTGAGTGACTGTTCACCTGGATTCTGTAACTATTAAGATGATAGAGACAGATTTCAAGAACAATTATTCAGTTAATTAAGCAGCCTACTTGAATTTTTTTTTTCTTTACAAAGGATATGACAGAGATTTTGTACGCTTACAAAGGCGTGTGGCCCAAAGACGAACTCATAAAATTTTATGAGGATCCGGGATGAGGATCAGGATCAGAGGACAGATCCAGATTCCCCTGGACTTTGGCGGATGTCTGCGCTCTCTCGAGTTTCGTGTTAGTTCAGTGAAGTTTTATTCTGTATGGCTGAGTTCACTGTTAGATGTCTACTGGACAAAAGAATAAAGCAACCAAGTAGATCATTACAGGGAAGACACAGATGAGTTTCATTAATGGATGTATCTCTGAGAGTGTTTCTCTAATTTCCTGCCCAACACTGCAAGTGTTTGTATCTCTCAGGCGTGGCTGATGCCGGGATGTGTCATGAAAGTAGGTGTAGAACATAGCCCTGTCATACAGTCTCAGACCGAAATGGCACTCCATACCATCATATTCATCCTCCTCATCCTCATCGGTGAGCATGAAAAAACCAGGGTGACTTTAGTGTGGATTGTCGCTGTATGCCCTTCGGGAGTTGTTGACGAGGTGGCCGGTCGTCGGCAAGTTCACCGAGACTATCGTTAGACGTACGTGTTGGCGCCCTGTGGAGCGGGCCGCTCACTCACAATGGTGCCACAGCCAAGCAGTGACTGCCGTCAGTAGCGGGCCTTGTGAGTAGTGTCCAGCGAGTGTTGGATCAGAACAGGCACCACTTTACATCACTGAAGTGACTCGGCAAAACTTTAACGACTAACTGAGACTGAGTTCAGACCAACTCTGGGTTCCGCCACTCTACTGCATAAAAAATACTATTCAGTATAGTGTGTGTGTAAACATCGGTGCACCCCGTGACATAAACTACAAAGCTGGAAAGGTTTTCATCATGGGGAGTGGTGGTGGAGGGTGGATTGGGGGTGGGGAGGCTGCTTTATATATGAAAGCTCCGCCATTTCCCAACAGGCGACGACGTGAGCGGGTTATTCTGGGCATTGACCTTACTCTATGACCTGCGCAGTCCCCAGGACGGGAATTGGAGTCCTTGGTCGCAGTGGTCCTCGTGTGTCCAGTCACCTGTGGCACGGCACCGTACAGCGCAGCCGCTCCTGCAGCAATCCTCCTCCCAACGCCTGTGGCAGCTCCTGCTTCGGACAGTCACGTGACACCAAGCAGTGCAGGAGGCAAGAGTGTTGCAGTGAGTGACTGTTCACCTGGATTCCGTAACTATTAAGATGATAGAGACAGATTTCAAGAACAATCATTCAGTTGTTTAAACAGCCTAACTGAATATTTTTTTTCAAAGGATGTGACAGAAATTTTGGACGCATACAAAGGTGATTTATAAAGAATATTACAAATATGTACTGTCACAAACCTGCAGTAAATGATGCAACTAATTCCACAGTCCCACATCAAATTCTGTGATATGTCAGGATCGATAGATTTCCTCTCTCTCTCTCACCGGTGTATGACTTGTTCTGCTATGGTTCCCTGCTTTGATTATTTAACCCTTGTTTACTGTTTTAATGGAAGGAGTTAAACATTGATATTTCAGATTCATGCAACAACACAGTGTCTACTCACACAAAAGAAGGGGTATGGGCTAAGCAAGTAAGGAGAACGTTGAATTTCTATCCTATATTCGTATTATGTTCCCCATTTCGAGGTTTTCTCTCGTGCCTCTTGGTTGATCAGCCTGTCGGCAAGATCACAATAAAACCACAGAGTCGGTTTTTAAACAAAACGTGGTGGGCAGGTGGCATTGGGCCCAAGAACAAGCCCATTAAAGTTTGGTGCAGATCCAGAATAAAGACGGATCCAGAATGTGTCTTCAGCAAGGTTGCTCATAAACTATAGACTGATTTCTAGTGAAAACCTTTTGGTAAGACAGTGTGTGGCCCAAAGACGAACTCATTAATTAAACTTGATGAGGATCCAGGATGAGGATCAGGATAAGAGGACGGATCCAGATTCGCTTGGACTTTGGCGGGGGTCTGCACTCTCCCGAGTTTCGTGTTAGTTCAGTGAAGTTTTATTCTGTATGGCTGAGTTCACTGTTAGATGTCTACTGGACAAAAGAATAAAGGAATCAAGTAGATCATTACAGGGAACACACAGATGAGTTTCATTAATGGATGTATCTCTGAGAGTGTTTCTCTAATTTCCTGCCCAACACAGCAAGTGTCTGTATCTCTCTGGCCTGGCTGATGCCAGGATATATCATGAAAGTGCATGTACATATATAGCCCTGTCACACAGTCTCAGACCGACGTGGCTCTCCATAGCATCCTCTTCATTATCCCTATTCTCATGGATCAGCATGAAAAGGCCAGAAATTCGGTGACCCTTCATGCCCTGCCGCCAAGGTGACCTCGGTGTGGATTGTCTCGCCACGTGTATGTCCTTTGGGAGTTGTTGCCGGTGTCGGCAAGTTCACAGAGACTATCGTTAGACGTACGTGTTGGCGCCCTGTGGAGCGGGCCGCTCACTCGCACTGGTGCCACAGCCAAGCAGTGACTGCCGTCAGTAGCGGGCCTTGTGAGTAGTGTCCAGCGTGTGTTGGATCAGAACAGGCACCACTTTACATCACTGAAGTTACTCAGCAAAACTTTAACGACTAACTGAGACTGAGTTCAGACCAACTCTGGGTTCCGCCACTCTACTGCATGAAAAATGCTATTCAGTATAGTGTGTGTAAAACATCGGTGCACCCCATGACATAAATTACTGAGACAAGCTGGAAAGGGATTTTCATCATGGGGAGGTGGTGTCGGGGGGGTGGGGGGGGGGGGGGTGTTGCTTTACAGCTGAAAGCTCCACCATTTCCCAACAGGCGACGTGAGCGGGTTATTCTGGACATTTGACCTTTCTATGACCTGTGCAGTCCCCCAGGACGGGAACTGGAGTCCATGGTCGCAGTGGTCCTCGTGTCCAGTCACCTGTGGCACGGGCACCGTACAGCGCAGCCGCTCCTGCAGCAATCCTCCTCCCAACTCCTGTGGCCGCACCTGCCCTGGAGTGCCAACCGATACCAAACAGTGCAGGCGGCAGTCGTGCTGCAGTGAGTGTTTTGTTTGTTTGTTTTGTATGTTGTCCATACTGCAAAAAAAAAATATCCACAATATTTAAAATACTTCTGTTTTTGTTTTGATTTCCCGTTCTTAGGTTCACCGCGGGCGAGTTTTTTTGTTTGTTTGTTTGTTTTTTTTTTTTTTTGGCCTATGAAACCAATGTCAGTCCTAATACTGCAGCAACCACATTCTGCCTCGGAGAACAAATCTCGTCAGTCGTTGTGATTCCTTGAAAGTGGCCAACAAGCTTGTAGCAGGGGGTTCAGGAGGATTTTTCGAGAAGAATTCAGAGAACCTGGTACAGGTGTGCCGGCCAGTGCCTTAGAAATCTGCCAGAAGTGATACAGAAAACTATCCGCTCCGTGGCAGATTTTGTACTCCAAGAAGGCGGGTCCAGAGTGACCAGTACACGTGTGCATCATCATAGACCAATGCGGACCGGTTGTATTTGACGAGGCATGATAGAACAAAGGGAGACCTTATCTTTAATTACTTTACTTTCGTTCACTAATATTGTTGTACTGAACGATTGCCCTTTCGTGTTTTCTAGCATGATCGGAAAATCGTTTGAAAAGAGAGATCATTTTCAGTGCCCAAAGTTTCTTTCCTTTGTTCAGAAAGCGATAATTTTCAATGAGTCTTTTAAAGCACACATCTTTTGAAAGTATGAATGAAGTTGTGTTTTGTTTTTGAAGTTGGGGGGGGGGGGGGGGGGTTCTAGTTTCAGTTTTACAATCTTATCTTTTTTTCACTGCATATTGGGAAGTCTATCTGTCTGTCTGTCTGTCTCTTTCTCTCTCTCTCTCTCTCTCTCTCTCTCTCTCTCTCTCTCTCTCTCTCACACACACACACACACACACACATGCATACAGACAGACACGGACAGACAGACAAACACAAGCACACGCACTCACAAACATGGATACAATTAGTGAGTGTGTGTGTGTGTGTGTGTGTGTGTGTGTGTGCGTGTGTGTGTGTGTGTGTGTGTGTGTGTGTGTGTGTGTGCGCGCGCGCGCGCGCGCAAGTCTGTGCGTTTGTGTGTGTTCCTTTGCTTTGTTGGTAATCGGAATGCCGTCCCATTTGTTGTTCAGTTCAAGATGACAACGTGGAAACGAATCCCTTCTTTGCTCGCCGTGTGTCTGTCATACTTTTGATTCCTTTACACGTAGCGTGTTCGCCAGCACTTTAAACACAGTATGAACACTAAGGACAACGCCTCTTTACACCTTCGGTTAAAAACGTGTTCCTGTGTACAGCTCTTGTTCGTACTACTCACCTGGATGTGAGTGGTACCCTGCACAGTCCTGACTGTGAGTGAAACGGACTACTGTGGGATGAAGTCTTGCCGCAGTGACTTATTCCTCTTTTGTCCTTCAGTTCTTATATCTTCAGTCAGTGTTCCTTTTTCGTTTTTGAATGAATGGATCAGCTTACATCAGTGCATAGATAGGGCTACGTGAAAGAATAACAAGTGATCAGGTTCTTCGTTCTTTCAGATGGACTACTCTCACAGTTCACAACCTTTTCAATGTTCGTGAAGAGAGTCAACCTCGCTCTACAGCGTACTAACGGATCAGCAAGTAAAAGGCCGCTACTCATCGACGTTTTGATAAGCAGAGTACAGTGGCCCGTTTGCTGGTGGCGTGCTTGTTGTCCTCTTTTTAAAGCTCTATGTTTATTGATGCAATTTTGAATTCATCTTGTGCAGTTCCTCAGGACGGAAACTGGTCTCCGTGGTCACGGTGGTCGAGCTGTCCCGTCACGTGCGGCACGGGTCGGATCGAGCGCACTCGCTCGTGCAGCAACCCTCCGCCCAACGAGTGCGGCACCTCGTGCCTGGGATCGCCCCGTGAAACCGACATGTGCAGCGAGGGACCGTGCTGCGGTGAGTTGGTGAGGCAGGGGAGGGCCCACTCCGCATGGACGATGTGCCGGGATAGCTCAGGTGGTAGAGCGCCGGACTCGTGATCCTGGGGTTGCGAGTTCGAATGTCGGTACAGGGGGATTTTTCCCTCGGAGTTAACAATGGTTCGGATTTCATTCCCCATACAGTCCTTCCAGTGAGACTATAAACCGAGGTTCCGTGTGTGAACGCACGCACAACATCATGCACGCACGTACAATCCCATCACCAACTTTCGGAAGAGAAGGCCAGTTTGGCCGTTGGTGTGGATGACTCGTTACACATAGCATGCGCCTTCCCCGAAGATTGAGTACGGCTGCCTTAATGGCGGGATAGAAAACGGTCATACACGCAAAACTCCACTGCATGTCTATACAGGCAGTGTCCGCGTGAGTATCAGCCTGCGTACGAAGAAAGAAAGAAAGAAAGAATGAACACGTCGTTTCCTTTCACGTATTCACCTAAAAATAGCTTCTCTTACTCCCCCCCCCCCCCCCCCCCGCCCCTCCCCATGCATAGGTATCCTTACCCTACTCCTTCCACCCCAAGCTTTGGCAAGGTACTCTCCAGGGGAACTGACTCATGTTGCAGTATTACTGAAAACAAAACAATACAAGCACACACATGACACAGAGTGCAGTGAGGGTTTATTTGATACACTTAACAAAACAGGCAAGTCAATTTGAGACAAAATTGTCACCACTAAACATAACATGCATGCTGCTGCGATCCAGGGAGTATTGTTTTGCGTACTGCCGGAGGAAGACCTTTGATGACAATCGGCTCCCCAGTTGTCATGCACTGAGTTTTACGTCAGTGTTGCATCGCTCTCTGCTCCGGATGTACTTTGGCCTGAAGTCCCCAAAATGTCCAGTCCATTGTTCGGATGATGGTAAAAGCAGACGGAAAACGCTCAACGAAAGACCGGGGTAGCTTTGTAGCAAGACGCCATATTGCTGGCAAAACAAAGACATGTCACGTGATGTGTGACAAGTTCTTTGAAGGTCATATTGAGTACGAAAGCCTGTGCGCTTGCGAACCCCAGCACGTGCGTGCATACCCGCGTGCATGTTTGTGTGGGTATGTGTGGCTGAAACTAAATGACACAAGATCAGCAGTTCACCTTTTTTGTTCGTCTTGTGGGGAGTGAGAATGTCGAGGGCTCCTACCAGTAGAGCTAACGATCAGAGGATGTTGCAATTTGGAGGTGCATGGGTGCAGAAACAGCCGCTGAATGGAAGTTAGAATGATCTCAGTTTTCGACACCTAACTCTTTCGGGCAACCTTTGTCTCGTTCATATCAAAGAGGAAGTGGTCTTCAAAGAGGAAGAAGCTGAATTAGACTCTATGTTATATAAAGTTTATCTCTGTAATTCATCATTGTGTCTGTTATGTACAAGTATCATCGTAAAAATGTCGCATTATTATGAAACTGTCGTATTGTAAAAATGTCGTGTTATTGGGGAAAATGCCGGGTTATCGACTCTTCAGTCGGCACTACTCAGGTAGGCAGCCTGTTGTGTAAACGAGTGTGGATTGTAAAGCGCTTAGAGCTTGGTCTCTAGCCGAGAATAGGCGCTATATAAGTATTCATTATTGTTATTTATTATCGACTGACAAACTTACCAGCTGTTGCTGTGGACTGACCAATTTATTAATGACTTGTTGACTGATTGATTGAAGTTAACTGACCCAATGAAAAAAAAGACTAACCAACAGTCTGGATGGGAGAAAAAATTGATTGATGGATGAAGTGACTTGCGGGCCGCGCGCTGCTTGACCGACTGACCTTTGGACTGTACTTTGAACTTTATCGATCATGACCATCTTGCTGTCAGTACAACACTGGCCAGCAAACACACTGACTCCCTGTCATCCCTTCACTGACCCCACGACGGAAGAACGGACTGCCAAGGACTGACCGCTGCGGATTTGACCCCTCGACCTTTTGCAGTGGACAAGGTCTGGACGCCTTGGGGCCCATGGAGCCAGCCGGGAGTCACGTGCGGGACGGCCACGCGTGAGCGCCGAAGACGCTGCCAAGCCCCCTTTGATGCTCCCGACTGCGGGCGCCCTTGCCCTGGCCCAGACTATGAACGGGAGTCGTACGACTCGGGAGTCCCTTGCGAACCCCTGCAGTAAGTCTACACAGCGTGGTCCTCTGTAGCGTCTAACACTTGATTACTACTTTGTTGTGCTTTTCCATCTTCTGTGCCACCTCAGTGGCGTTTTCACCCACGCTGCTCATTCTGACACCCCGTCCACAGCCACACCCACGCTGCTCATTCTGACACCCCGTCAACAGCCACACCCACACTGCTCATTCTGACATCCCGTCCACAGCCACAGCTTGGCCTGTCCAGCTGCAGCCCTGTCACCGGCAATCCACAGGGAGCAGTCAGTGTCAAATCGTTAAAAGGCAACTCACCGGAGGAGACACTGCACTGCTGCCAAGTCACTTCGGTGGTGTTCAGTGGTGCCTGTTCTGATGTAATATACGCAGGACACCACCTACTAACCTCCACACTGACGACTTTGATTGCTTAGTCGTAGAACCGGCGTGAATGAGCTCTCCCTCCGGAAGTCGTCACCACGTCTGTCCATCGACAGCCCCCATGAATTTACCGATACCGGTAACCCCGAGAGAATCAAACCGAGGCTACAGACATGAGAGGATATCCAAACTGAGGTCACCATTACAGCAAGGGATAAAGGGCGACAAAATTTGAGACTATTTTTTTTAATAATGCTGATCGATGAGAGGATGACGATGATGAAGATGATGGTATGGGTTTCCATTCCAGTCTGAGACTGCATGATAGGGCTGTACTCTACGCTTATTTTCATAATATATATATATATATATATATACCAGTGTCAACCAGGCCCGAGAGATCCATACACCTGCAGTGCTGGTCAGGAAATTTGAGCAGCACTTTCAAAAACGCGTCCATTAGGTGGATGAAACTCGAGTGAGTGATCCCAGTCTTCCCAGTTTAGCCCTGTAGCAAACTTTACTCTGGGTAAGAGCCAGCTGGGGTAAAACATTCCATAAAGAAATGGCTCTGATGGGTGTCGAACTCACGACCACCCAGCCAGGTGTCCGCGACTGTTAATCACTTCGCCACAGCGCTAATAATAATTGCTATTTATAACTGTTTCACAATATTACTGAGCTGCCTGCCAAGGCTCCCAAGATGAACAGTTCAGAACTCTTGTTAGCCTTACGTTGGCAGTCACAAAAGCAGTGAGAAGTCATATCTTTGAGACGATCGATCTTCTGTCAGTTGTGTACAGTCTTGTAGAGCCTTTTGTGGTGGAAGACTCTCCCCCCCCCCCCCCCCCCCCCCCCCCCCATTTATTCTACTTTATATCCATTCTTCCATTTCTTCCTTCTTCTCTGCATCCGTTTCCAAACACACGCTGTATTTTCCCCCATCTGCTGTTTCTCTCAATAGTTACTTCTGTCATATTTCATTTCTGCCTACCGCTGTTTCTTCCATTTTTTCTCCCCCATTTCCCTCCCATTGTTAAAAACCTTTTCACGCCTTGTCTCTTTCGTCTGTCCATCTGCTCCCTTATCCCCTCGGTTTTGTTGTTCTTCTTTCCATCCCCTGAGCATCCCTCTTTTGCTTCTGTCATATCCTCGTCCATTCCTTCACACTCACTCAGCCTCTTTATTATTTTCATTCTTACAAAACCTTTTTTCCAATCCTCTCTTTCTCGTTCTGTTCTCTTCTGCCCGTCCATCTCTCCGTTCGTCCCTCCTTTCTTCCTTCGCACAAACGATCCTCCATGCTTTTTCGTGTCCTCATTCCTCCCTTTCTCTCCTGCTTCAGTTGACGGGAACTGGTCCCCGTGGAACTACTGGGGCCCGTGCAGCCGAACGTGCGGCGAGGGCATGCAGGACCGAGAGCGCACGTGCTCCAACCCGCCGCCCAACTTCTGCGGCAACAGGTGCGTCGGCCCGGCCAAGGACATGCGGCGATGCAACGAGGGACCGTGCTGCAGTGAGTAGAGTGCGACAGCGTGCAAGACGCAGGGAGGGTGCTTGTCTGGAACGGTCAGATGTCATGTGTTCTTGATGATTTCCTCTTTGGTAGCGGCGTAACAATGACAGCTGGGCAACGCCGCACATGTGACGCTGTGTAAAGAAAGATCTTGCTATGTGAGTTAAGCGCGATGTTAGAAAATATTTTGCAATGTCACTCACACACGCGCGCGCACACACACACACACACACACACACCACACACACACACACACACACACACACACACACACACACACACACACAAATTGCGTTCCAAAGGATTTCAACTATGAGCTCAGGAAAGCTCCCATCCTAATGGAAACCAGCGTTTAAGTACAGCCTGGACACAGGGTTCGGAGCTTCAGCTCTTCAGCAAGCTCGGCAAGTGGCGGAAATGTGTTGGGGCCACCGAGACCGAACAAAGTCAGACATCATGAAGAAGACGGCTGGACACGTTTCGTTGTTGATGTTATTGTAGTAGCATGCTTGTTTTTGCTTTCTTTTGTGAGGGTGTGGGAGGATGTTGCTGTAGTTGCTCGCTTGTTTGTTTTATTTTGTCAGTTTGTTTTTTCTTTTTGTGGAGGAGAGAGGAGGGGGCGGGTGGTGCCAGCTTCTCTGGCACACCAGTGACATCACCTAAACGCCGAACCCCCCCCCCCTCCCCCCACTCCTTCCCACCCCCTCCTCCTCTCGCGCCGTCCGGCCCACAGTCACACCTGGGCTTTTCCAGTAGCAGTCCTGGCATGGGCGATCCACAGGGACAGCGGATGGTAAGTCACCATGAGGCAACCCACCAGAGGAAACCCTGCCGTGCTGCCGAGTCATTTCCGGGATGTCTTCATCCACCATGCGCAAGACAACACTCGCGAATCCTGCTACTGACGACAGTAACCGCGTAATCGCAGAGCCAGCGTGAGTGAAGAACCGCCTCCAGAGGGCGCCACCACGTCCGTCCGAGTCAGTTGTCAGCACCATCAGCAACGCTGACCTCTGACAGAGAACACACCAGTTGTCAACACAACATCAGCAACGCTGACCTCTGACAGAGAACACACCAGTTGTCAACACCATCAGCAAAGCTGACCTCTGACAGAGAACACACCAGTTGTCAACACTATCAGCAACGCTGACCTCTGACAGAGAACACACCAGTTGTCACACACCATCAGCAACGCTGACCTCTGACAGAGAACACACCAGCTGTGTCAACACTATCAGCAACGCTGACCTCCGATAGAGAACACACCAGTCAGGGGGGAGGGAGGGGCGGCGGGCGATGATTATTGCCTGTGTGTGTGTGTGCTGCTGTTGATGTGTATGTGTGTGTGTGTGTGTGTCTGTCTGAGCAGTTCCGCAGAATGGAAACTGGGGCTCCTGGACACGCTGGTCCACGTGCTCCGCCTCGTGCGGCCAGGGCACCAGGGACAGGACGCGCATGTGCAACAACCCAGGCCCAACGAGTGCGGGCGCGAGTGTCCGGGGCCTCGCCGGGACACGGAGATGTGTCAGGGACCGTCATGCTGTGGTGAGACGTGGGTGAGACGTCTGGCCTCAGTCTGTCTGTCTGTCTGTCTGCCTGCCTGTTTGTCTGTCTAGGGTAAGACATGGGCCTCTGTCTGTCTGTCTGGGGTGAGAAGTGGGCCTTTGTCTGCCTGTCTGTCCGTTTGTGTGGGGTGAGTTATGGGCCTCTGTCTGTGTGGGGTATGGACCTCTGTGTGTGTGTGTGTGGGGTGAGTTATGGGCCTCTGTGTGTGTGTGTGGGGGGGGGGGGGGTATGGGCTCTGTCTCTGTGTGGGGTGAGTTATGGGCCTCTATGTGTGTGTGGGGGGGGGGGGGGAGCGAGTTATGGGCCTCTGTGTCTATGTGGGGTGAGTTATGGGCCTGTTTCTGTGTGGGATGAGTTATGGGCCTCTGTCTGTGTGGGGTGAGTTATTGGCCTCTGTGTGCGGGGTGAGTTATGGGCCTCTGTATGGAGTGAGTTATGAGCCTCTGTTTGCCTGTCTGTTGTGATTGGGGTGCATTTTGAGCCTCTGTCCGTTTTGTCTGGCTATTGCCGCCGCTGCTGGGGGCGAGTTATACGCCTCTCTCTGCCTGTCTGTTTTAGCTGGCTGTCTGCCTGGGGGCGAGTTATACGCCTCTCTCTGCCTGTCTGTGTTAGCTGTCTGTCCGGGGGCGAGTTATACGCCTCTCTCTGCCTGTCTGTTTTAGCAGGCTGGCTGTCGGTCGGTGGACTGGGGACTCATTTCGAGCCTTTGTCAGTCTGTTCGGTCTGTCCTATTTCCCTGTCTTTCTGGGGGTAGAGTCATTCGCCTCTGTCTGCCTGTCTGTTTTATCTGACTGTCTCTCTCTGTGGTTTGGGGTGAGTTTTAAGCAATAGTCTCTTCACTGTGACTGTTTTCGATCTGAATGGAGTGACTTGTGGTCCTCTGTCTGCCTGTTTAACTGTTCTGTCTGTCTGTCTGTCTGTCTGTCCGTCCGTCGGAGTGAGTCGTAAGCCTCGTTAGTGTTATGCCGTTTCTCTGGGTTCAGTTATGGTGCCTCTCAACGTCTCTCTTCACTGGGTTGTCAGTCCTCCCTGCCTCTGTCTCAGCATTCCGGTAGCAGTGTGTGTGTGTGTGTGTGTGTGTGGGGGGGGGGGGGGTGGTGGTGGTGAAGAAACGCTGGGGAGATTTTGACAACAGAAGGTCTCGAGAGAACCATCTCCCCCCTCCCTTCCCCCAGACAAGTTTAGACCCTGAACTCCTTACACTTTTAAGGGGACGGGGGTCGCATCCAAACCATCACTCCTATATGCTCTTTTACTGCTAATTGTTTTTTCCTTTCTGGCGCTGCCGGGATTCAAACCAGCGACCTCTGGATGGTTTAGCTCCTCAAGGCATTGTCCTTTTAGACGAGTGCCTTACCCACATCGGATAGCGGTTCTAAACTGGGAATTTTAAGCGCGATGAAGTTCTCTTTTTTTTTTTCTTCCTCCTCGACCAGATTCAGATGGCTCTCTTTTCAGCTGCCTCTACCATCGCCTTCAGGGTTTTCGACCTTTCGTTACCACACACCCGAGCTGTTTCATGAGATCATAGACTGATCAGCCCCCCCCCCCCCCACACACACCTCCTCCTCCCTTGCTCCAACTTCTACGACAAGGATTTTGGCTCTGAATCCAGATTCCCTCAAGATTCTGGATAGACTGGCAAACATTTCAGCCTAATGGACGTGATCTCGCGCCATTCTGCTTTCCTAGGGTACGGAGAGTTCAGAATCAGAATAAGCTGTTTTGATGGCCCTGAGTTATTTTATTCAACCAGCAGTTTCTGACGACTTGATCAGGCTTGGCACGGGCAACACGTGACGGACGTGTGGGAACAAAGACGTCTGGAAGACGCGTGGTTAAGCGAAGGGTGATGAGCGAAAAAGTGGAACACAGCGATTTGTCAACTGAACTAACCGTTGATACCTTCCTGTCATCAACAGTGGACGGCAACTGGGGGTCCTGGGGCCTTGGGGTCGGCCGTCAGCCTCGTGTGGCTCCTACACTATCCAGCGGCGCCGACGCTGCGACAGCCCGCCGGCCGACGCTTGCGGTCGCGACTGTCCGGGCTCGGCGGTGGAGACCCGGTCCGAGTTTCACAACGTTCCTTGTGAGCCGCTTTGCGGTGAGTGGCGTGATGGGGGAGAGTGGTGCTTCTTTTCTGTTTGTTTCTGCCCTAAGGGGTCTTTGGCCTTGCTTCTCTGTCGCCCCCTGGCGCTGGGTCTGCTACTTGTCTCCCTTTCCCACTGTGCGTTCATCCCTTTCTCTCGCTCTGTCTCTTCTGTCTGCCTGTCTCTCTTTCTGTCCCCAGTGTATCTATCTGTCTCCCTCTCTCTCTCTCTCTCTCTCTGTCTCTCTCTCTCTCTCTCTGTCTTTTTTGTCTGTCAGCTTGTCTGCCTGACTGTCTCTGTCTCTGTTTCTCTTTCCATTTTTCTGCCTCGCTGTCAAAACACGCCCCTTTACTTGTTCTGGCTCTCTGTCTCTCTGTCTCTGTCTCTCTCTCTCTGTCTGTCTGTCTGGTGTGTGGGAGAAGTGGTGTGGGAGGAGGAGGAGGAAACAAGGGGAAGGTAGAATTATATACTAACAGTGTGAAAATCAAAAGGGGGAGATGGAAGCGCAACTTGACTGCACTGAAACTTGCTTCTCAACCGTCCTTTCACGGACATTGTATGGGGAAAAAAAAAAACAAACAAACAAACAATGGGGGGAAAAGCAAACAAACAAAAAAAAAAGAGAAAAAAAAAAAAAAAAACGGAGAAGTGGAGAGAATTTCCTGCTGTCTGTCGGAAGACAGTTGTCATGGGCAGTGGGACGGATAGGCGTTTTGAGCCCTGAATCAGCTGTATAGAGGCAGAAATGATGGCAAAGAATCGAGCCCACTGGAGTGTTGTCGGTTAACTATACTCCCTCTAGGGGGCAAAGCGCCAAAGTAAGCCTACCCTCCACTTTGACGTCATTTTCCATCGACGTAATCCTACCCTCCATTTTGACGTCATTTTCAGTCGACGGAAACCTATCTCCATTTTGACCTCATTTTCAGTCGACGGAAACCAGAGCTCCATTTTGACGTCATTTTTCAGTCAGCATAAACCTATTTCCATTTTGACGTCATTTTCAGTCGACACAAACGTAACCCTCCATTTAACATCAGTTTCAGTCGACATAAGCCTACACACATTTTGACGTTATTTTCAGTCGACGAACCTACACCCATTTTGACGTTATTTTCAGTCGACGTAAACCTACCCTCCATTTTGACGTTATTTTCAGTCGAAGTAAACACACCATTTTGACGTTACCTTTAATCGACGGAAACGTATCTTCCATGTTGACGTCATTTTCAGTGGGACAGGAACCTACTCTCCATTTTGACGTCATTTTCAGTCGACGTAAACCTACCTCCCTTTTGACGTTAATTTTAGTCGACATAAACCTATCCTTCATTTTGATGTCATTTTCAGCCGACGTAAACCTACCCTCCCTTTTGACGTCATTTTCAGTCGACGTAAACTTACCCTCCCTTTTCACGTCATTTTTAGTCGACGTAAACCTACCTCCCATTTTGACATCATTTTCAGTCGACGCAAATCTACCCTTTATTTTGACGTCATTTACAGTCGACAAAAAAAAAACTACCCTCATTTTGACGTCATTTTCAATCGACGTAAACTTGCCCTCCCTTTTTACGTCATTTTCAGTCGTCGCAAACCTACCTCCCATTTCGACATCATTTTCAGTCGACGCAAATCTACCCTTTATTTTGACGTCATTTTCAGTCGACGAAACCCACCCTCCATTTTGACGTCATTTTCAGTCGACGAAAACCTACTCTCCATGTTGACGTCATTTTCCGCCGACGTAAACCTAGCCTCCATGTTGACGTCATTTTCAGTGGACGGGAACTGGGGCCAGTGGGGGATGTGGTCGCAGTGCACAGTGAGCTGCGGCATGGGGCAGGTGACACGGTCTCGGAGCTGCGACTCGCCACGCCCCAACCACTGCGGCCGGTCGTGTCCGGGCAGGTCCATGGACACCACCACGCGGCGCTGCGGTCCAGATATGGGTAAGAAGCGTGGGAAGAAAAAGGGCGCAGAGGGTATCCGCCAAATAATCACACCCGTGTTTTGCAGTGTGAATCACGGTCAGTGGGGGTGGTTCGGTTTATTTTCTGTTTGTTTTCTTTCTTTTTCTTTTTTTAGGTGTTGAGAGAGAGAGAGAGAGAGAGAGAGAGAGAGAGAGAGAGAGAGAGAGAAGAAATATTTTGGAACTGTTTACAACTTAAAGACAATATCTATCTTGTTTGTGCGCAAGGTTAAAGTGATAAGGAAATCAGAAAGAGTGCCCAGCCTCTTTCGGATTTTGCTCTCCTTCCTTCACTGCCTCCCTCCCCCGCTCTGTGTGTGTCTCTCTCCCCCTTCTCTCTCTCCGCCCTTCCTCCTCCCTCTCTCTCTCTCTCTCTGTCTTTCTCTCTCTCTCTCTCTGTGTTATCATGTTGTGTTCACGTCAGGACAATTACGATGACAACCAAAAGAGGAGGATGACGGCGATAGACGAAACCACGATGTTAAAACAAAACAAAACAATCAGACAACGACGAAAAGAGGACGATCACAACGACAAAACGAATCCCCCCCACCCCACCCCACCCACCCACCCACCGACCCTCCCCCCATCCCGCGCCTCCGACGATTTCGATGACGTCACAGAGGACCCTCGATGACTCTGAAGTGACGTAGGCGATGACTTGGTGGTGCAGACTCCGGGAACTGGGGCCCGTGGGGCCCGTGGGGCGGGTGCTCCCGAACCTGCGGAGGCGGCCAGCAGACCCGCCGCCGTCGGTGCGACTCCTTCGGCGCCTGCAGTTCCCGCTGTCAAGGCTACGACAGCGACACCCAGCCCTGCAACCAGCAGTCCTGCTGCGTCACCAGTGAGCACAGCCTCGGACAGGACATGAGTACCGGGGGGGGGGGGGGGGGGGGGGGGGGGGGGGGGGGGGGGGTAGAGGGTGACTGGTGGCGAGGGTGGTGGCGGCGGCGGGTTGGGGGGGGGAGGAGGTGAGGGGGGTAGGAGGGGAGGTGGGAGAGAGGGAGGGCGAATAGGGCGGTTTGTGGAGGGATGGGATTGGGTGGGGGAGGGGGGTAGAGTGTTGGAGAAGAGGCGATGGGTGAAGACAGAGATATCTGGTCACACACACACACACACACGCACACGCACAGAGAGAGAGAGAGAGAGAGAGAGAGAGAGAGAGAGAGAGAGAGAGAGAGAGAGAGAGAGAGAGAAGCGACAGGAATGTGTACCACTAGCAGTATAAGCTTTGACAGGTGAACCTTAAGTACACTCAGCAGCATCACCTTGAGCTGCTGCGTCACCTTTCACCCTCAGAGCCAAAGAGCCTGAACCCCACCCCAGATTTCCATGCTAACAAAATGCAATCTCCCCATGCTAACAAAAAACACAATCTCCCCATCGCTAACAAAATACAATCTCTCTATCGCTATCGAAACACAATCTCTCCATCGCTAACAAAATACAATCTCTCCATCGCTAACAAAACACAATCTCTCCATCGCTAACAAAACAATCTCTCCATCGCTAACAAAACACAATCTCCCCATCGCTAACAAAATACAATCTCCCCATCATTAACAATCTCACCATCACTAACAAAATACAATCTCTCCATCGCTAACAAAATACAATCTCTCCATCGCTAACAAAAATCTCTCCATTGCTAGCAAAAGACAATCTCTCCATCGCTAACAAAACACAATCTCTCCATCGCTAACAAAACACAATCTCTCCATCGCTAACAAAATACAATTTCTCCATCGCTAACAAAATCTCTCCATCGCTAACAAAATACAATCTCTCCATCGCTAACAAAATACAATCTCTCCATCGCTAACAAAATCTCTCCATTGCTAGCAAAAGACAATCTCTCCATCGCTAACAAAACACAATCTCTCCATCGCTAACAAAACACAATCTCTCCATCGCTAACAAAATACAATCTCTCCATCGCTAACAAAATCTCTCCATCGCTAACAAAATACAATCTCTCCATCGCTAACAAAACACAATCTCCCCATCGCTAACAAAACACAATCTCCCCATCGCTATCAAAACACAATCTCTCCATCGCTAACAAAATCTCTCCATCATCGCTAACAAAACACAATCTCCCCATCGCTAACAAAATACAATCTCCCCATCGCTAACAAAATACAATCTCACCATCATTAACAATCTCACCATCACTAACAAAAATACAATCTCTCCATCGCTAACAAAATACAATCTCTCCATCGCTAACAAAATCTCTCCATCGTTAACAAAACACAGTCTCCCCATCGCTAACAAAACAGACAATCTCTCCATCGCTAACAAAACACAATCTCTGTGCTCCTGTCGGCAGCCTGGGGGCCCTGGTCTAGCTGCTCGGCCACCTGCGAGGGTTACGGGACCCGGGAGAGGCGCCAGATCGCCGTCGGCTGCCGCGACCCCCTCTTCGGCGTGCAGACCGAAACGGAACAGTGCCGGGTGTACAACCCACCGTGTGAACGTGAGTGCATAGTGGTCAACTGCTTTGTGGTGGTTTTTGTTGTTGCTGTTGTCTTTTTTTTTTTTTTTTTTTTTTTTTTGTTCGTTCGCGCTGCCTTTGTGTCCTTGTCCCCCACTTCCTCTCTCTGCCCCCCAACCTTGTCTAGTGGCATCAGTCTCATACGGCTCACCGTGGTGTCTCCACAAACACCCAGGTTTGCCCTGTCGTTGTCCTGGCGCAGGCAGTTTCACAGGTAGCGCGCTGTGCGAAGTCGTCATGAGGTCACCCGCCGGCGGAGACGCTGCTCTGCTGCCGAGTAACTTTGGTGGTTGTTCGCTGGAGCCTGATCTGATCTAGCATACGCGGGACAGCGCTTTGACTGAAGTCCCCTGCTGGCGACAGTATCTGCCTAGTCCTGGAGCCAGTGTGAGTAAGCGCCCCTTTGCGGAGGGCGGCCATGTTCGTACAAAGACCGCCCGCATGAACTGGCCGGTCAGAGTGACTGTGACACGATTTATTTCGTGCGTGGACGAGGAGAGGGAATTGAAAGTAAGGTCACGACGGTACCAGGGTATGAAAGGCCACAGAATCTGATGCTGTATGTACGGG
>JADBJO010002723.1:251103-256103 GCA_016801955.1 Conus betulinus
TTTTGTTTTGAGACTGCCAAAACAAAACCACGCTGGCATCAGTATGATAATTAGGCTGAGGAGCGTAAAAAAAAAAAAAAAAAAAATAAAAAAAAAAGAATGCCAACCGACTGTTTTCTTCTCTTTCGAACATGCAAAATAACTCCTCGCAACGTCAGTTTCGGGTTTCCTCTGATCGTAAAGAAACGGCTTTGCTGAAACACCGTGTTATTTTCGTTTGAGCGTGCCAAAATAATGCCAGACAACAGTGTTGGGGTTTCCTCACACAAATGTTGCGCGCGCACAAAATTGACTGGCCTTAACTCGCCCTTTTTGGCATCTTTAATCACGTTTAGGCTAGACACGTGATAACTGAAATAACATTTTTGATAAAGAGCCAATAAAAAAGGTGATAGTTGGACAACGCGTAATTTCCAGGGGAATAAAGAGAAACATGGAAAACCAACATGATTCAAAAACGAGTTTTGAAAATTTTCAGAACATCTGCAGCAGGCAAACAATTCAAGACTAATTCCTGACGTTGTTACAAAGAAACACAACCATAACATAATTATGATTATAATGAAAAGGCCAGGATACTGGAATGTCATTCTGAGAAAAAAAAAAGGGGGCTTCAAATTTCAAGGAACATCAAATGCAAACTTTGTTTTCATGAATGAAAGACTTTTGACGTTGCGTATTCGAACTCGGAACAGATTAGTGTGGAGTTGAGCGTGCTACTATCTCAAACTAAAAAAAAAAAAAAAATTCCAAAATGAATCGTCAACTGTGGATGAAACCAACAACCGATCTATTTTGCTGGGTATATTTGACACAATATCAACAGTTGCTGTTCGTTTGCTTCACAAATTTTCAGTGAATGTAACAACAGAGCCAAATTGTTTGACTTTTGCTGATTATCCATGTGTTTTTATATCAATGTACTAGTATACAAGAAAAAAAACAACATTTAAACCATTTTGTTTTGGCGAATTATGATATTTTGATTTTCAACTTTGTTTCTGTATTAATCGACGAAAGTGTATTTCTAGGTATTACTCGGTGCTGTGTATTTTCAACGTACGATAAACTTGATTGGTATTTGTCCAGGATCGTAGAAACTGCAATTGTTGTCAAAGAAGTGTCACTCATAACAGAATCAGTCTAACGCCCCCACCACTTTATTTTCAGTTGCGGACATCCTTTTGATGGATTTTTGTTATAGTTTTCAACGCAGCCAACCCATGCCAATCAGACAACTTCTCAAGCTAAAAGTCTGTTGAAGAAGACATCCTCTTACGGGCTGTTCTGAAGAAATTCATGTCCAGATTTCAGATCTACTTACGGAGTGCTTCCGTACAAATACTTCAACTTCTTTAGCGATACAGTGTGTAAAAGCTGCATTTGTGCACAGGAATATGAAAGCAGAAGTCGTCTTTGATTGAGAAGCTACAAACTGCACTATCCAATAATTTGCACCCCCTAATCTCTGTTTCGTTTGTTGTGAGGTTTTGTTTGTGGTGACTTTTGACTGACTTTGTTATGGAGGGTCACAAACATGGCCTAGGCTGCCACAAGCTGCATGCAAACATCATTGACCACGCAGGTATGTTTTGTTGATTTTGTGATACTCATCTAGGAATTCTACACATGCTGCCTTCGGTGCAGGAGGAGGATTTGTTTCTCTGTTGATACAAGCCTTGCTCAACATGTGCGAACATTCAAGAGTTGTGAAATGGTCTACTGTGTCGGCCAGGTTGGTGTCAGTTATCAGGATAACGTTTCGAGCCATGTCATTTGTTCTATGAATTGATAGAGAACATTTTTTGTTCAGATACTGGCGCTGCCCGAAACGACTTAAACATAATAATAGTGGGGGATCCGTATTTGCAAACATCGTCAGAAAAATGAATTGTTGAATTTTAGTTATGTGTAAAGCTTACTGAAAATTTGTCGTTTGCTTCGGACTTTGATCGAACGTACTAGTTTTTTTTTTTTTATTAAGCTTGCTTGAATATCTGCCAAATCTTTGGACTTCCAACACTAAAAGGATTTAAACGAAAACAGATGGTGCTTTTCCTTCTACCTCCGTGTCAGTACATGGCTGCTTAGATTTGAAGATCACGTTTATGTGGATTATAATGTTTAAATGGAGAGCTTAATCATTCCATGAAAAAGAAATAGAGTCCCTGCAAACGTGATCAAATTTTTGGGTACATTCCATTTCATTACACTACTGACACTGTTGAAGAATGACTTAGGTCATGTTGACATAGCAAAGTTGTTCGTGTATATATTCAACTCTGCTCAAAATGGTTGTAGAACAGAAGTCTGCTGTTGTTGAAAGTACGTAAATCGTTGCCTCTTTTGTTTCATTTGTTATCCTTTCATGTAACCAAATATAGTAAATATTGCTACCCCAGCGAACGCATTTTTACACTTCATTTGGTTTATACTCGAATCAACATAGGTCTAGAAATGTTTTAAACTATCATGCCTCTACAAAAAAAAAAAAGGAACTGGAATGTTTTGTTATTGTCTATTATCTGACCCCCTGTGATTCTTGGTCGAAGTGTCTCTCTACCATTTTGTAGTGGTATATGAGTGATTGTTGCGGCTGTCTAAAAACACGCGAGTAAATCATTTGCATTTGCAGATGAAAACTTGGCTGCTGTGGGCAACTAGCTGGAGCGCAGCAAACCACATCCAGCAAGTAAACATAATGTATGGCTACTTGCCCTGTGGTGACACTCGCAAAAAACAGTTGATGTTAACAGCACTCTACTGAGCCTTTTGTGACTTAACTTCATTGGCATTGGCAGTTTGGGCATTTCCTTTACCAGCAAAAAGCCGCAAAAGACGGTTTGGCGGTGGATCTAACCTACAGAATGTCCATCTTAGCTCTTGTCTTTGGGGAGTCATTTTCCTGCATAGCAAATCCGACCTCACAAGGAGACAAATCAGTCAGGGCCTCCCCCCCCCCCCCCCTCCCAGTCCCCCTCAATACGTAGATCGTATATTTAGGCATTACGCATTGCTGTGTTTTCGCTTATCCAGTTCTGAATGTGAAGACACTTTTTTTTTTTTCTTTTCTTTTCCTTTTTTTTTTTTTTTTTTTTTTTTTTTTCTTTTTTTTTTTCACTGTCAGCAAGAACAATGCAGTAGAATGAAGTGTTGTTTTGACTGAAAGTTAAGTACAATGTGCGTACCTCAGAGATTTAGCTGGTGTTCACAGCGAGTTCAGCACCGGGACTGGAAGCCGAAGCAATGCAGTTGATGTTTTCTGTGGTGCTGTAAATTCGCTGATCTCAACATTGTCTTCCTTCATCTGTACATTTCTTATCTGTTGTGAGCGCTAGATGTGCAGTTCTTGTTCTGCCCGGCACTGGCTCTGAGAATGATTTTGAACGCAGTTTAAGGAATTTCAAAAAAAAAAAAAAAAAAAAAAAAAAAAAAGAAGAAGAAGAAGAAAATTCACAAAATCGTCAGACTTCAGTCTCAAATCTCTCGACTGTTACTAACGAACTACTCAATTGAATGCCACGTTAATTTTGATCAGGGGGCAGGCGGACAGACAAGTCATCAGACGCTACCGTTTATTTGTTTGTTTGTTTGTTTTTTTTATCAGCCGGAACACCATAGCTTCGTTCGGGTGAAGCGGCTCTATTTTTCAAGACAAAGTTTAGATAAAGCATCCGTCAAATTCATGCGCCAAAGTTTGCTTCCGTTGAGATTCACCCGTCAACGGAGTCTTCCTTGATGAATGACATCCAGAACCGACCGATGGGAGAATCGGGACGCAGACAGTTTGAAAGATAATGTAGTTTGCACCTCACTTTTTTTTTTTTTTTTTCAATTTTAGATTTTTGCCCGTGGGCTTGAAAAGAGAGGTCCCCCCCCCCCACCCCCCCCCCCCCCCCCCCCCCCCCCCCCCCCCCCCCTTTTTTTTTTTTTTTTCGAAACCATCGTGCCTTCCTTGTTTGTTCACTATATTGCGTTCGAAATGAGCTTTTTGCTTGTGCAGAGTATACCATACAAGGATTGTGTATGAGTTATCTGTTGGACGACATTCTTGAAATGTGGAGAGAAAAAAAAAAAAAAAAAAAAAGCGTCGGCTGTGGACATTGAAAGGATTCGTTAAGGACGAAGCGATAAGTCTTTGTTAGAATTCAGGGTGGGCACTATCCACGTGATTTGACTATGTTAGTTTTCGTTTGGATGATGTGAAGCAATGATGTCAAGTGTTTAGTAAACGTTTAGACAGAGACTGCGAGTGTGCTATCGTTAGAAATGTTGTATTATGCTGTTGTATGATGCTTTTGTTGGCCCTGTCTCGACATAGTTCCCGCGAATCAGTAAATCAGTGTTGAATCGCTGTTTGTTCTGCAGTTAAAAGAAATCGTTTCAAAACTTTTGTTTTCTTTTTTTTCTGTCTTTGTGTATTCTTTTTTATCACTTAGTAAGACCTGTCTTTCTTTTTGTTTTCTTTCCCCCCCCCCCCCCTTCTTTTTCTTCTTTTTCTTTTCTTCTTCTTCTTCTTTTTTTAAAACGACTTCCATATATTTTCTGGTTGATGTCTCTCTTTCTATTCTTTAAATTTCTTTTTTCTTTTGTGCTTATTATTTTTTTTTTTTTCGATATAATTTCGCCATGGAACTCTTAACTGGAATCCGCTTCCTCACTTTGTAAAATGTTTGTGTGTTATTGTTTGACTTTTGTTTTCTTACAGCTTTTTCGTCAACTTCAGCAAGTAAAAGTGGATATTATTCTCATCCATCATTCGTGCTTTTTTTTTTTTTCTGTTCTGTAGATGCTTGAATGCGCTTTTTTAAATTGTAGAGTGTGCATATAATGTCATTGGTCTCTATACTATTGCTTCAAAGAGTATGATTTTTCTTGTATAATTAGACCACAAAAAAAAAAGTATTTTTCGTTAAAATGAAATTTGTGTAAGCTTTCATCACATGTATGAATGATAACTATGCTTCAGCATTCCTTGTAGTTCGTGCTTTTCTGTTGGA
>JADBJO010002723.1:258603-261103 GCA_016801955.1 Conus betulinus
CACACACACACATGGGCCCGTACCCACATATCCATACACACACATGTGTACATTCACTACAAACACATACCAAAAAAAAAGTCACAACCAATGTTAGGTAGGCACTCAAAGTCTGACCAGCGCGTTGGGCTAATGCGTAGGTCAGACATCTGCTAAGCCACAGCCACGAGACCCTCCTCTTAAATTCTCTCATCTTATTTGTTAATTCATTTATCCATCAGCTTAAAATCATGCACAGCGTGGTCTCAAAACTCAGCGGTTGTGGTGTAGCGTATTTGTGTGCGCGCGCGCTGCCTTGGTAAACCTTCACGAAAAAACACGGGCACACATGACTGGTTGGCGAGGCAGCAACAAGTTTTTTGTTTTTTTTTTTTTTCTGACCAATCACTTGTCCTGTTTCATTTCGACCGGGTTTTACAAAACGTGCAGGTTGTTCATCTGCCATCTTGTGAATATCTTCCTCGTGACGAAGGCTAGCCTTTCAAACTGCACACAAGATGATGGTTGTGTGAAACTCTCCAACGAGCGTGCTGTTTCTAAAGCGGATGGGGGTGTGGTGTACTATGTGCTCGGAAAGTTTGTCGACTGAAGTAGTGTGTGGAAACGAACCCTGAGAGACACGAGGAAGGTCTGCGACGACACCCGAAGGGGCGGCGCCATTTTGAGAAGGTAAGCGTAGAGCATGAACATCGAATTTCAGACACTCCTCCCACACTCCTCTAGTTTTACTGTTTAAGGTTATAGTAAGATGTATTCTGATTTAATTGCTTAATAAGTTGCAACTGGCATGAGAACTTTTTTTTTTTGTAAACAGATATATATATATATATTTTTTTTTTTGATATTCCACAGATCTTTTCGTCCGCTGTGCCGACTTATATAGTTTCGCCAACTTTTATGCTGCTGCTGCTGGTGATGATAGTAGTAGTGATTGTAATAATGATAATAGTGGTGATGATGATGATGATGATAGTAATGATGATAATAATAATAATAGTAACGATGACAATAAATGACCTTACTCCTTTATTATTCAAGTAGTTTAGGGTATTGACAGAACGGAAAAAGGGAGGGGAGAGGAAGGGGGTGGGAAGTGGGAGAATACAGAGAAAATGAATCGAAACGCAAACGACAAACCCCAAATTTAGTTGTTTCGCCATTGAGACTCATTACCGGTCCTAAACTTCCTACACATCCACTAAGTCTGCCTCTTCACCCTCAGCATACACACACACACACACACACACACTCTTCCCATCTCCCTCCCCTTTTTCACGTGCTATGTGACGCAGGGACGAGAACTCCAGTGCTTAGTTATCAGCGGGTTGTTGCCCTTGTCAAAAAGGTTCCGGCTGTCAAAAGGGTTCCGTTTGTGAACAGTTATTTAACGGCACTACTTACAGTTCGAAATATCAGTGTGTTATTCATAATTAAATGAAAGTTATTCATAAAAAAAGGTCGTAAGTCCAGCGCCCTACAACAGATTTATTCATTTAAAAAAAAAGTCTTAAAATGTTACCGTTTTGATTACATCTAGTTCTTCCAGTTTGGGGAATATAAACCTGGCCCGCGTTCAGTGATCTTCACTCGAACCATTATCAGCACACGGGATGTGCGCTATGCTATGCACACGGGTTAGGGAAGGGAAGAGTAGGGAAAAGGAGGCGGGGACGGGAGGGAGTGGACACATCTGTCACATCCACACCAGCTCGTTGGTTTCCTCGTTCTTTTACTCAAATCATTGTTGAACCAACGGACCTGTCTTGACAACCGACCTATTGGGACATAAACAATGATGGTCATAAAAAATGAGGTATTATTAAGAATATTTATACAGAAGAAAAAACCATAAATCATTCAAAATGAGAAATAGTTTCATAAAGTGCAAAGTTTCATAAAGGTTCAAAGTAGGGAAGAGATCAAATAATAAGGTACGAATCGTTCCAAGTAAGCCAAGACAAGCACCAAATGTTCACTATGAAATTATAAACTAACCTTAAAACACAGTAGGTCTCGGCTTCAAGGCATGTCTGTATGCAGTTCCTGCAGCACATTGACATTATCAAAATTAAGGTGCAAGGATTACACAAGAACAAAATACACAAAGGGCCTCCCCGTTGCGAACGGTGGGAGGTCAAAACATGTCTTTGCAAACCGACAACACAACTGTATCATAATCATAACATTAGCAAATGGCTCCCCGTTGAGAACGGCAGGGGTTAGTAGTCAAAAGCCTGGATCATACAGGTATGGCGGATAACGGTGTCATCAATGAACGTACATAGACAGGTATGGCGGATAACGGTGTCATCGATGGACAGACATAAACAGGTATGGCGGATAACGGTGTCATCAATGAACGTACATAGACAGGTGTGGCCGATCAGATTGTCATCACTGAACATACATAGACAGGTATGGCGGATAACAGTGTCATCAATGAACAGACATAGACAGGTATGGCGGATAACAGTGTCATCGATGAACGTACATAGACAGG
>JADBJO010002723.1:266103-268603 GCA_016801955.1 Conus betulinus
GTCATTCCACATATTGCGGATAATGTGGATATCTATCCATCCTGGGGTTTAAAAATGTGCAACTGATCAGTTAATCTGTTGGACGTTATATCTTCAATTCGTGATAGCTTGAGTTTTGATGGGTGTTTGATAAATACTTCTTCATAGGTGGATAAATAAACATAAGCATTAAAGGGTCTTTTAATAACAACTCTAATATGCGGGGATAATCACGCACGCACGCAAGCACACACACACACACACACACACACACACACACACACACACACACACACACACACACACACACACACACACACACCACTGATCGGAGGTCTTCCTCGACCTTTTCTGCTGTTGGGTGATTTCAATGGACACAGTCCTCTTGGGGGTAGTGTGAATTCATCATCCAGAGGTCTACTTCTTGAGGATGTCCTTTCAGAGTTTGGTTTGTGTCGTCTGAACGATGGATCTCCAACTTAATTCCACTCTTCATCACGTTCATTTTTCGTGTTTAGATTTGTCGATAATTATGTGACCCTTCACAGGTCCTGGACTTTGAGTGGTCTGTCCATGACGATCTGCATGGAAGTGACCATTTTCCTGTTTTATTAAAACCCATATTAACTGAAAACGCCTCTGTTTCACAACACCTTAATTATAAGAAGGCCAGTTGGAATCTTTTTGCTGCAAAGATTTCAAAGAAGCTCCAGGAATTGACGTTCTTCACAGTCCAGACCCTGCAGAATCTCTAACCAATGCTGTGATAAACTGTGCTAAAACCTGTATTCCAATGTCTTCCGACAAACTCCAGGTGCCCCAAACACCTTGGTTTAATTCTGACTGTCAACAGATCTCAAAAGTACGGAAACGGGCTCAGCGTCGGGTATTCCAAAGACCAGGTCCCAACGCTCGAGCCCATCAGAAACTATGTGCCAAATCGAGACACACTTTTAAAATCAGTAACCGTCGGTATTTGAAAAACTTCTGCTCCGGACTGACATCTAAAACATCCAAGAAAAAAGTTTGGAATATCATCAGAAAAATCAAAGGGAAGAACACCAACCCCTCAATTCATCACCTGTAACTTGCCGATGCTGTAATAACTGACAAACAAGCTGTTGCCAATCTGCTGGCCTCCACCATTCAAAAGAACACATCATCTGCGAATAAATCCACAGCCTTTTAAGGAAACAAACAACTCAGAGAAAAATCTACATACAATTTCACATCAGACAACTCTGAAGCATACAATCTACCTTTTTCAATCGATGAATTGAAATCAGCTCTGCAAACCTGCAACGATTCTGCCCCTGGTCTGAATTATATTCATTATCAGGTTTTGAAACATTTTCCAGAAAGCTGTCTCCAGACCCTTCTCAAAGTCTCTATAACCATATCTGGACCACAGGGTGCTTTCCGCCCTCCTGGCGGAAAGCCCTGATCATTCCAATCCCGAAGCCTGGAAAGGACCTTACCAACCCATCAAACTATCGCCCAATAGTTCTGACTAGCTGCTTTTGTAAGCTAATGGAAAGATAGTCAACTCCCGTCTGATGTGGAAGCTGGAAACCGATGGCCTTTTGGCCAGTGAACGGTACGGGTTCCGCTCGACAGTTGGCCATTTAGTCCGCAACGCCCTCATCAGTAAACAGCTTGTGGTTGCTATCTTTTTTGACCGAGAAAAAGCGTACGATACCACCTGGAATCAGGAATCATTATGGATCTTCATAGGCTTGGTTTCTGTGGTCATCTGCCTCTGTTTATTCAAACTTTCTGGCTGATCGGCAGTTCCAGGTGCGTATTGGCACCACGCTGTCTGACGTCCATGGCCAGGGGTTGGGTGTATCTCAAGGGAGCATTCTTTCTCCTGCCCTTTTCAGCATCAAAATCAACGACATCGTGAAAAAAAATCGGTAAGCCAGAGTTCTGAGTCCTCTCTATTTATTGATGACCTCGCGCTGTATGCAGTTGGAGCTTCTTACGCCAGCGTACAGCGTCGACTCCAACTTTGTGTCAACAAGATTCAACAGTGGGGGCCGAGGTTTATCTTTTCAAGTACCAAAACTCAGTCGATCCGTTTCCACAATTTTTGTCAATTTCTGCTGATCCTGAAATTCGTCTGGACAAGTCCACCATTCCAGCTCTAAAAGAAGCCAAACTTGTGGGTGTTTTTTTTTAAATCAAAAACTGAACTTTAAAAGTCATATCCAACACTTAAAAACTGCATTTCAGAAAGCACTGAACATTCTGCGAGTTGTGGCGCACACAGATTGGGGCACTGACAAGAAAACTCTCCTCCATCTTTACAGGGCTCTGATCCACTCCAAACTGGACTATGGATGTGTAGTGTACGGCTCTGCCAGACCGTCCTACCTGAAAAGTCTAGACCCTATCCACCATCCTGTTTATAGCTTGTATGCTGAGACAGGAGAACCATCCCTCTCAAATCTGAAACTTGCCTTGAACTACTGTCTGAGTCTCTCTTCTGAATCTTAGAACGCTGCACATGACTGTGTTT
>JADBJO010002723.1:273603-278603 GCA_016801955.1 Conus betulinus
TCATTGAAACGTTTAAAAATAACGGATAAAACAGGAAAAAGTAGCTATAAAACAAAAAAAACATAGTTTGACCATATAATGACACTTTCGCAGTCAGTAAGAAAAACATGTTAGACTTCACAATGTTATTTGACAGGATTGTAAAGGGGGGGGGGGGGGGGGGGGGGGGGGGGGGAAAAAATCGATTTTCCGGAGAGGACCGGGCCAAGATGACAGTACAGGAAAGTGGAGGACTTGACTGAAATGACTGAACACTCGGCAAACAACAGGAAGAGAGGTTTTCAGTGTGTCACCACTTCACACAGATCCCAAGACAGCTCAACACAATGCTGTATCATTTCCTAATCACTTTGACAATTTAAAACAGTTCTAGCGTGGACACACATGCACACAGACGACATAGGCATAAAGAAATCGGGCGAGTGTTTGACATGGTAAAGCGAACATCAGTTTGTCATCATTTGTTTGGGTGCGGGGGGGGGGGGGGGGGGGGGGGGGGGGGGTTGTGTTTGACATGGTAATGCGAACAATATGTTTTGTCATCACTTTTTGTCTTTTTTTGTTTGGGGGGGGGGGGGGGGGGGGGGGGGCTGTGTTTGACATGGTAATGCGAACAATCGGTTTGTCATCACTTGTTTGGGGGGGGGGGGGGGGGGGGGGCTGTGTTTGCCATGGTAATGCGAACAATCGGTTTGTCATCACTTGGGGGGGGGGGGGGGGGGGGGGGGGGGGGGCTGTGTTTTGACATGGTAATGCGAACATCGGTTTGTCATCAACTTGTGGGGGGGTGGGGGGGGGGGGGGGGTGGGGGGGGGGGGGCTTGGGGGAGGGGGGGGGGCGGCTGTGTTTGACATGGTAATGCGAACAATGGTAATGCGAACTCGGTTTGTTTTCATTTGGGGTGGGGGGGGGGGGGGGGTTGACATGGTAATGCGAACAATCGGTTTGTCATCACTTGTTTTTTTTTATTGGGGGGGGGGGGGGGGGTGGGGGTTGACATGGTAATGCGAACAATCGGTTTGTCATCACTTTGTTTTTTTTTTATTTGGGGGTGGGGGGGGGGGGGGGGGGTTGACATGGTAATGCGAACAGTCGGTTTGTCATCACTTGGGGGGGGGGGGGGGGGGGGGGGGGGGTGGGGGGGGTTTGACATGGTAATGTGAACAATCGGTTTGTCATCACTTGTTTGGGGGGGGGGGGGGGGGGGGGCGTGTGGCTGTGTTTGACATGGTAATGCGAACAATCGCTTTGTCATCACATGTTTGGGGGGGGGGGGGGGGGGGTGGGTTTGACATGGTAATGCGAACGATCGGTTTGTCATCACTTGTTTGGGGGGGGGGGGGGGGGGGGGGGGAGCTGTGTTTGACATGGTAATGCGAACAATCGCTTTGTCATCACTTTTTTTTGGGGGGGGGGGGGGGGGGGGGGGCTGGTGTTGACATGGTAATGGCGAACAATCGGTTTGGGGGGGGGGGTGGGGGGGGGGTTGGGGGGGGGTTGACATGGTAATGCGAACAATCGGTTTGTCATGACTTGTTTGGGGGGGGGGGGGGGGGGGGGGGGGGGCTGTGTTTGACATGGTTAATGCGAACAATCGGTTTGTCATCACTTGTTTGGGGGGGGGGGGGGGGAGGGGGGGGGGGCAGGGGCTCACTGGCGTGGAAACCTTTTGATCGGGCATGCACACACCGCCACTGAAACTCTCGGGAGTGAGATTAGTCCCCAGAGAGAGAGAGAGAGAGAGAGAGAGAGAGAGAGAGGGAGAGAGAGAGAGAGAGAGGGGGGGGGGGAGAGAGAGAGAGGGAGAGAGAGAGGTACAGGGAAGGAGGGTTATCACAGATGAAGGGAAAGAATCTAAATGTCGTGACGATTACAGTGATGAACAACCTTCTAAAGATATGTGGAAGAAATGAGCATGCCAAGACAACTACATTTTCAAACAAAGAAATAGCAACGACCAACTTGTAGGGAGCTTGGCGTGTAAAAAAGTAGCATCCGAATAGTCATAGTTCTCAGAAAGAATGGTGCAGGGGAGGGAGAGAGAGAGAGAGAGAGGAGAGAGAGGAGAGAGAGAGAGAGAGAGACAGACAGAGACTTTTTTTGGGTCCAGTACTTTTCTTCAGTTGGTATCTTTGATTCAGGGGGACGGGGGGGGGAACCCCAATTATTTTGGAAGAAGGGGGTTGGGGGGGGGGGGGGGGGGGGGGTGAGGGTGTGGGTGGGTCGGTCTGTGATGAGGAATAACGTCCGCCGTTCAGCGTATATCCAGTGGTTGGCAATCAAACTGCCATACACAGGTGCCATTACACTGTTCTGGCGAGATTTAAACTTACATGGTTCAGTGCCACATTTCCATAACTGAATGGCTTCTCTGAAAAAAAAAAAACCAAAAAACAAAAACATAAACAAACGAGAGAAAAAAAAAAAAAACAGAGAAAAATGAAGAAATAGAAACACTGCACCATACATGGGTCTTCCTCGCCGCAGTGAAATGCTGTGAGGGAAAAGTGGCAAATAGTTGCCGTTTTCCAGGATGACCTATTGCCACAGGTTACCCTGTCATAGGAACAGAGCACGAAGGCACCGCCCTTTTCTCCCCGAAACAGGGTGTCAGAAAGGTCAGGGAGTGCTATCGTGCCAGTGCTTGCGGACCCGTCCTATGCACAGTACTCTGCAAGAGGAGAACAATGATTGAAAAAAAACAACAACAAACAAACAAACAAAACAAAACAAACCACCAGCCAACGCACTCGCATGTATGCAGCATATATCTTCGTTTGGTCTTTCTGAATTATGCAGCCCAGCCCATAGTCTTTGTCACATAAATGGTCAATGAAAATTGTTCACATGCCATCAACATTGCATTTATCCCATTTTTTTCTTTGTTTGTTGCATAGATTGACATATGAATTCATTTTCTATAAAGAAAAAGTTCCCAAAATTGGTAAATAAAAAAAAAAATGGCCACAATGCAGGGAATCAAATATTTAACCAGACAGCTTCAGTCTCCCAGCTGACGGGCACAGGGGGAGGGGGGGGGGGGGGGGGGGGGGTGATAGCAGGACGGAGCATGGGGTGGGGAAAGGCCAGAACTTGACCATTGCTTGGAACGGGGTCAGAGACTGACTTCAGGGTCAGTGTAGTCTTTATGGAGTGGTACTGCATGTCACTTCATCCAGCAGTGGCCAGGGTCAGTGTAGTCTTTATGGAGTGGTACTGCATGTCACTTCATCCAGCAGTGGCCAGGGTCAGTGTAGTCTTTATGGAGTGGTACTGCATGTCACTTCATCCAGCAGTGGCCAGGGTCAGTGTAGTCTTTATGGAATGGTACTGCATGTCACTTCATCCAGCAGTGGCCAGGCGCGTTTGTTGCTCGCTCACTCTTGTAGTCAGTGATTAGTTCTGCAGTCAGGTGTGGAGTTAGTGAATAGCGATGTGAAGGGGAGGAAGGAAGGGAGAAAGATAGAGAGATAGGAGGGGGGGGGGGGAGAGATAGAGGGGGAGGGAGATAGGGGGTGGGGGGGTGGAGGGAGAGAGATCCAGAGAGTGGGGCGAGGCGAGAGAGAGAGAGGGAGAGAGATTCAGGAATAATTTGCACACACACACGCACGCACGCACGCACGCACGTACACACACGCGCGCGCACACAGTGACACACACTGCACACACACAGAGAGTTGAATAGAGAGAGAGAGAGAGAGAGAGAGAGAGGAGAGAGGAGAGAGAGAGAGAGAGAGACTGCGTCATTTGCGCACAAAGAGAAAGAGTGGGGGTGACAGAGAGAGGATTTTGTAGAGAGAGGGACACGCACGCACGCACGCACGCACGCACGCACGGGAGCACACACGCACGACGCACGCACGCACGCACGCACACACACACACACACACACACACACACACACACACACACAACCCCCCCCCCCCCAAGTCATGCCGGGCAATAATCTGATCATGAAGACCACGTCGGGGCAGTCAGTGAGGAGGGGGACAGGGTAGTTCGTGGAGTGTTAGCATTGGCGTTCACTGGCCAAGCTGAGCTCCTGCAAGTTGCTGTAGTGGGGCAGGGGGGAAAGGTTAAGATGAATGAAAGCAAAGTTCGGGCAGCAGAGGGCTAGAGACAATGGGGAAAGAACGACAAAAAAAAGGGAAGTCACCATTGGTGTGTAGGGAGAACTTGCAGGCATGAAACAAATGATACAAGAGAGAGAGAGGGAGAGGGAGGGAGGGGAGAGAGAGAGAGAGAGAGAGAGACAGAGAGAGAGAGAGAGAGAGAGAGAGAGCGAGAGAGAGAGAGAGAGAGAGAGAGAGAGAGAGAGAGAGTAGGATGAGGTGGGTGGGTGGACATTTTAACACGAAAACTGCGACTTGTTTTTTCTGAACCAGTGATTAAGATCAAAACTTGTGCACTTTAATGTTTCAATACATAAGAAAACATCCATACTAGGGAATACATTGTGAATTTCTTTAAGTACAACTAGAAAACCAACATAAGCAGAAGCCATTCATGAAGAGAAAAAAAATGAAAGAAAACGAAAGCAATCTATTGAGACATGGATGAATACGGTGAAGCCATATTAGAGGTTATGTTTGGGGTGTGTCACTTCCTGTCTTCACTCGTATAAATCCTCACATGTGGAACAATTGGATCATTGTTAACGACGTATAAGTCACTGCGCTACCAGCAAAAAATGAGCATGAGCAGAAAAATGTTAGGGTGTTTCGTGAACAGTCGGAGAGTGGACTTACCACCACTTCCAGCCGATATGAGGCCTTGTGAAGTACATCGGTGAACATCTAGCGGGAACAATGACGAGACCGATGCACGTGTGTGTGTGTGTGTGTGTGTGTGTGTGTGTGTGTGTGTGTGTGCGCGCGCGCGCGTGCGCGCGCGCGTGCGTGCGTGCGTGCGTGTGTGTGTGTGTGTGTCCATTATCCAAAACAGCTCACTTAGCGTCTTCAGACATGTTGCCGTACTCAAAAAAAAAGAAAAAAAAAAAA
>JADBJO010002723.1:283603-361103 GCA_016801955.1 Conus betulinus
CAGCTCCATGTTTGTGATGATGATCAATGTCAGACTAGAAGCGGTGCTTCAGCTCCATGTATGTGATGATGATCATGTCAGAATAGAAGCGGTGCTTCAGCTCCATGTTTGTGATGATGATCAATGTCAGACTAGAAGCGGTGCTTCAGCTCCATGTTTGTGTGATGATGATCAATGTCAGACTAGAAGAGGTGCTTCAGCTCCACGTTTGTGATGAGGATCGACGGGAGAGGGTAAAGGACGGGGGAAGGTGGAGGGCATGTATGGCCCTATCTGATGGGTGGTGTGGCTCTCCCTATCTGATGGGTGGTGTGGCCCTATCTGACGGTTGGTGTGGCTCTCCCTATCTGATGGGTGGTACGGCCCTATCTGACGGGTGGTGCGGCCCTATCTGATGGGTGGTGCGGCCCTATCTGATGGGTGGTGCGGGGCCCTATCTGATGGGTGGTGTGGGCCTCCCTATCTGATGGGTGGTGTGGCCCTATCTGATGGGTGTGGCCCTATCTGATGGGTGGTGGTGCGCCCTATCTGATGGGTGGTGTGGCCCTCCCTATCTGATGGGTGGTGTGGCCCTCCCTATCTGATGGGTGGTGTGGCCCTATCTGATGGGTGGTGTGGCCCTATCTGATGGGTGGTGCGGCCCTATCTGATGGGTGGTGTGGCTCTCCCTATCTGATGGGTGGTGTGGCCCTCCCTATCTGATGGGTGGTGTGGCCCTCCCTATCTGATGGGTGGTGTGGCCCTATCTAATGGGTGGTGTCGCCCCTGATAGGCGGTGCGGCCCTATCTGATGGGTGGTGTGGCCCTATCTGATGGGTGGTGCAGCCCTCCCTATCTGATGGGTGGTGTGGCCCTCCCTATCTGATGGGTGGTGTGGCCCTATCTGATGGGTGGTATGGATCTATCTGATGGGTGGTGTGGTCCTCCCTATCTGATGGGTGGTGTGTCCCTATCTGATGGGTGGTGAGGCCCTATCTGATGGGTGGTGCGGCCCTATCTGATGGGTGGTGCGGCCCTCCCTATCTGATGGGTGGTGCGGTCCTACCTGATGGGTGGTGTGGCCCTCCTCCCTATCTGATGGGTGGTGCGGTCCTATCTGATGGGTGGTGTGGCCCTCCCTATCTGATGATGGGTGGTGCGGTCCTATCTGATGGGTGGTGTGGCCCTCCCTATCTGCCTATCTGATGGGTGGTGTGGCCCTATCTGATGGGTGGTGCGGGCCCATCTGATGGGTGGTGTGGCCCTCCCTATCTGATGGGTGGGTGTGGCCCTTCCCTATCTGATGGGTGGTGTGGCCCTATCTGATGGGTGGTGTGGCCCTATCTGATGGGTGGCGTGGGCCTATCTGATGGGTGGTGCGGCCCTATCTGATGGGTGTGTGTGGCCCTCCCTATCTGATGATGGGTGGTGTGGCCCTATCTAATGGGTGGTGTCGCCCTATCTGATAGGTGGTGCGGCCCTATCTGATGGGTGGTGTGCTGCACGATCTCAGTCCGATTCCTGACTTGTCATGGAAACAGAGCGTTTTCTCTCGGCAGTAAAGACAGCAAGCCCTTTAGGGACTTTCCCCATCAGTTTTGTATAAAAGGCGACTCTGACGACTGATACACACTGACAGATGAATAGATTGATTAACTTTGACTTCAGCTTGTTACAAGATCTCTCTAGGGTTTGCAGAGACATGATAACAACACTTTATGGTTTACGCTTGAGCCATGATTTATATGGGCACATAAACGGTACTGTTGTGGTGTTTTCGTGTTGGTGAAATGATGGAAACAATTGTACTAAGGATTTGTTTTTTTATTGTCGTTGCGTTGCAATTGACTTGGACAGTGTTTACGTAAGTTTCGGACTCGCATGACCGGAGATACTTGCATTGTTACTTTCATATCTCTGCAATATGCGTGTGTCTCGAGGAACCACACAGAATGAGATTAATCATCGACCACACCACGTGCTGCTGTCTTTCTTCTCTTCTCTCGGTTTTCATGCACAAACCTTTCCCTATTTGTATTGGCGCGCGCGCGCGCCAGTGTGTGTGTGTGTGTGTGTGTGTGTGTGTGTGTGTGTGTGTGTGTGTGATGATGGGGGTTTATGGCAACAATGTCTTGTACATATGGGAAAAAAAAAGTTTCAATCATGTTTTATTGTTCCTAAAATGGAAAAGATACAACATGTATGTGTAATAGAATGCTGTTCTCAAGCGTGAACACGACCTGTAAGCCGCTTCGAGTTGTACTTAACATCCGAGTGTTGGAAGTGAGTGGAGGGGAAAACAATCTTATGGCTTTTCTTATCTATCAAAGGACGTTACTATGTTAAGTACTTGGGGAAAAAAATAACGGCTGAATGTAATTAGAAACGATCTTCTTTCTGACCTTCGACCCTAAAGACATTGTGTATCTTGATTCCACTAAAGATTAGGTGTAAATTCAAAATTTACAGGAAAAAGAAGCTGAATTTGAAGCAGAATATTTAAATCAAATTTCGTTCTTAATCTTTCTTTAACATTTGCATGAGTGTGTTGTCTGCAGCTGAGTCTGTCTGTGTCCATTATACAACTCCGGTTTCCGTTTCCTCTTTTTCCAATGTGGCCTGGCGATTGATTAGACCACTGAGCACATACAAGATGTGTGACTTTTGCGCTACAAACTCGCATTCTTAATGCGATCATATGACGAAGCGAAGAGGTGTCGGGGTTCGAATCGAGTCAAAGACACTTTGTCGTCGGCGTTCACCGAGGTTAAAAAAACATCGTGCTTACTGTCAGCCGAAATAGCCTATCTGGAAGAGCCTTAGACTGAAGAGCTAAATGTGCGTGGTACTGATGACACGGGACAGGATGAAGAGGTGGGACGTGGGTGTGTGTGTGTGAGAATAGTAAAGGCAGATGAAGAGAGGTGTGTGTGGGGTGGTGGTGGTGGTGGTGGGTGGGGGGGGGGAGAATAGTAAAAGCAGATGAAAGAAAGGGGGTTAGGGATTGTGGACAGTTAAGACGTAAACGGGGACTACTTGATCTCCGAATTCTGTAATTTTTTTTGTGGTGATTGCTGTGAAGAATGATTAAAATACGTGTGTTGAGTGTTACCGTTTCATCCTCTGTGCACAGAATGACAATAAGATTGGCATTATTTCTCTGGGGTTTTGTTTCACCCATTTTTAGATCTGTTTTATCGTATGGCAAACTCGCTGGCTCTAGATTATTGTACAGCAATTGATGCATGGATGTGAATGCTTGTGTACTTTGGGAGAGAGAGAGAGAGAGAGAGAGAGAGAGAGAGAGAGAGAGAGAGAGGTGGTGGTGGTGGTGAAGAGGATTATAGTTTAACGTACAGGAACTCGATCTCTCTTTCTCTCTCTCTCTCTGCGCGCGCGCCCGCGCTCACACACACACACACACACACACACACACACACACACACACACACACACACACACACACACC
The DNA here is from genome assembly GCA_016801955.1 of Conus betulinus. Lineage (NCBI taxonomy): Eukaryota > Metazoa > Mollusca > Gastropoda > Neogastropoda > Conidae > Conus > Conus betulinus. Next base: position 287,052 of record JADBJO010002723.1, read on the forward strand.
ACCTCAAAACTTCCAAGCATACACTCTCCCAAATCATAACACTCTAAACATGGTATCTTTTGTGGTTTTACTTTTTTTTGTTCTAGATTCACATAAAACATTCAGATTGTAAAACGTGTTTCTCTTCTCAATAGTATTGCAAGACTCACAGAACCACCAGCACTACACATGCACACATCCAGACGCACAACACATCGCGTTGCAGCCGCCTCGACTGCACACCAACATCGCTGGCTTCTTCATTTTCCGCCTGGTAGGGCCTTTTTCATAGGGCCCTAACTGTTCAGAGATCACACCTATTTCGGGACTCGACTGTTCGGGAACCTCACTTTTTAGGGACCCCACTGTTCAGGGATCTCAAGTTTTAGGGACCATGACTGTTCAGGAACCCGACTGTTCGGGAACCCGACTGTTCAGGAACCCGACTGTTCGGGAACCCGACTGTTCAGGAACCCGACTGTTCGAGTCATTCAGACACCCAGTCATTTTTCTTGTTCTTTGTCACCTCGAGTTATCTTTTGCACCGCGTCCTTATCACTACTAGTCATTACAACAGAGAAACAGAAAATCTGCACACTCAATAATCGTACAGTGATATCCTGCTTATATTACGTTGTGGGCTGTACTGGATTTTGATAGGTTCTGAAAATTCCTGAGGAATACAAGTGCACGTTGTGTGTGCGCGAGGGGCCAAAACATGAATGACCCGTTTATTTCACCAGTGGTGCCTTAAATTTGTTAATTTTAGTTATTATAAAAGAAAGGGGGGGGGGGGGGGGGGGGGGGGTCTTATTTCTGAGTAGGTAATACGGGCCACGAGGCAGGTGAAGAACCGTGCTAAGATCTACAATAGTGCACATCAACAATCAGGTCGGATGATGATCTATCAAGACCACCTGTCCATGAATCTGTACGGTGTATCATACCCTTCTTCGTCTCTCCCCCCCCCCCCCCCCTACCCCCTTCTAGCCACCTAATGCCTGTCTTAAAACTTGTTTTCTGATTGTGACCCACAATTCTAATCCACCCAGCTGAAGAATGTGGAAACCCGTTCTTTTCATTAAAAAAAAAAAAAAAGGCTTAGAAGCTTTCTTTGCATGAAGAATTGTTTGTAACAAATTTATTTAAACGTGAAAATTCCTTTATGGGTCGCTTATAAAATTCCCCCCCCCCCCCCCCCCCCCCCCCCCCCCCCCAAAGATTTGAAACCTTATCAGCTGACTATAACGGACGTGAGCGATCTCTCCGCTGAATCTTGAACGCGCGTCATCGAGTTTCCTGACCTCCCCCACACCCTCCACCCTCTGTTTTTTTTCTTTTTAGTAAAGAGACAGAGTGATTGGTTGGCAGGGCAAGGCGATGTGCCTGGGTGCTGACATGGGGGGTAGCCGTTCCGCATCACAGCGAGGGGCACAGTGTGGCGTGCACATAACAACATAAGGTTCAACTATACAATAGTCATGACAAAATACCTTGACCTTCGGTTCTTTCCCCTTTCCCAGCCCACCCACCCAACCCCGTCGCCCTCACGGTATAAGACATGGTAAAAAGGAAAGCGACATAATCTGACATAGCACAGACTGTAGATTTTGGTTAGAGGGATGAAGGGAGCAGGGGGGAAGGGGGGGGGGGGGGGCTGTAATCACCACCACCCACGTCCTCCCGACCTGGAGGTGAAGAAACGAGACGCGAGGAATGAAGCGTCAAGCAGAAGGAACAAAACGCACCATGTTCAGTCCGTCCACCTTGGTGAACAGATTGGACCTCTCGGAGAAGACCTTTGCAGGTCTCAGTGCTCGGACTGTTGGTGACCTTGGTAACGGTCAGTGAACATGTAGCTTAGGGTTCCTTATCACGTGTTGACAGGATAATGCATAATTTGCGCCCCCCCCCCCCCCCCCCCCCCCCCCCCCCCTCCGTTCAATCTGTCGTGAGGGTACCACTCAAAAACGAATAGCTTCGATCGTACTGTTTGAATTCGATTTTTGATGGGTTTATTGTACAAATTAACAACAAAAAAATGTTAAAAGAAAAGCATAAACAATACAGTGACACTTTCAGGGTAACAAAACAAAACAGTCTTAGAGTTCATCATAATATTTGACGCAACTGAAAACAACAGAAAAAAAAAAAACGATCTTCCAGAAAGGACTGGGCAAACATGGCAGAAACAGAAAAACTGGGGGGGAGGGGGGGGGCTCGACTTAAGTCACTGAACAAGCTGCAAAGACAACTGCAACCACAGTTGTCACTGTTTCACCACTGTTCACAGATCTGGTAATAGTAATGAGCTCCAGGACACTTCTGAAGCACAGTGGATGGTTTCACGACCACATTTCTCTTTCCCACTCGCACGCGCGCGCGCGCTGACACACACACACACACACACTTTATCTCTCTCTCTCTTGCCGGCACACAAGCTTTCTCTCTCTAACTCACTCTCCCCCGCCCTCTCTCTCTCTCTCTCACTCTCTCTCTCGCAGTCCCGACATTAGAAGAACACAAAAGCACTAAAATGAGAAATGTTTCAATAAACTCTACATTGAACAGAGCACACATCAACACGGCCACCGACTCTATGCAAGTAAAAGAGTCCATTGTATATACAGACATATTTCCACGTATACAGTTCGTATTGGAAACAGGGATGCAGGAGAGAGAGAGAGAGAGAGAGAGAGAGAGAGAGAGAGAGAGAGAGAGAGAGAGAATAAATATCTAAATACATTGACAAAACTTTGTACATGTTCTTCATAGGGACACATTCTGAATACACGGATTTACCCCAAATGTCGGTAACTGGTCTCGCACACTATGCCCCAGTGTCTAGACCGTCTGATGGTCACTGTCTCTGCTTTCCCCGCCAGGTGGCGGGAGGACCTTCAGCAGAGGCATACGTTCCAATTCTGCACACCTCGGAGCACTGCAGAGCTGTGCGCAAATATTGCACAGCTGGGGTTGGTACGAGAAAGGCCAGACAGGGTGTTAGCTTAAAACAAACAAACAAAAAAGTGTTTCAAAATGTCATCGAAAAATGATTGGCGAATAATTCAACAGAAAGAAATGTGTTTCTGTGATACAAACATGTGTCCATCATGGTGCCTATTTGCAGACGATACGTTTTGAATTCACAAGATGAACTGGGCCATGTTTGTTCTGTTTCTTTTTTTTTTTCTTCTTCTTCTTCTTTTTTCTGAGTCGATTTTCTACTTCAGTCCGATGTTCTAGACGGGACAGTGTCACATAGTTGATGGTCTTCTTCTTCTTCTTCTTCTCTATTTTCTGAGTCGATTTTCTACTTCGGTCCGATATTCTAGACGGGACAGTGTCACATAGTTGAGGGAGGGGCAATTTACTGCGACACACTCTTGTAGTTACAAAATACAGAATCATTTCTATACATACTTATTCACTGTCGCTATTCATTCACTGTCGCTTTGAATGAAAGGTAAAGACAAGGTAAAGAGCACAGATCATAAACCGCCTTTGCGTACCACACATGTATATATCTTGGTGCCACTGACGACCACGACAAACTGATGGAAGAGAAGCTGTGTGAAAGACAGGAGAGAGTGGGCATAAGCACTGAATCGTTTCAATTCCTAAGCATTTGACATTTTAAAACGAAATGGTTCTACCGTGAATATGCACGCGCACAGACACTTGCACACACAAAAAAAGCAGACAAGTATTTGAAATGGTGATGCTAACAGTCCGTTCATCATTACTTGTTTGGGGCGATTCCATGGTGTGGAATCTTTTTTTTTTTATTTTTTTTTTTTTTTTTTTTTTACCGCGCATGTAGACATCATCACTTAAAACGTCCTGGTGTGAGGTTATTCCCAAAGGAGAAAACAAAACGACATGGATATAATTATATACACCACTTTAGCCATGACGCACGCATTTCACACGCTATCATAAATCCAGTAAAATGGCAAGAGATGCATGATAATTAATCAGTTTATCAAGTATTGAAAAGCGTTCTGTTCACAGAAGTGGAAAAGAATCGGTCTGGGAAATTCCAACGAAGTCGATTAACAAAAGAAGAAGGTAGTTTCCTGAACAGTACAAGGTTATTGGGTAGAATGTCTCGACGAACTGCATCTTTCAGAGATCCACTGTTTCAAAAAGAAAATCGCAACAGTTTCACTAGGTTGATATTCACATACTCAAAACTCCCTTTGGGCGGAGTGGGGAAAATGCGGTAGTTAGCAAACGCAGTTACGCGAAGAGAAACTGTCAAAGTATAAACCTAAAAGTCATGTCGGATGGTAACAAATCATTTGCATTATCAAAATTTCGGCATGCATGATTTTTTTTTTTTTAGAAACGTGAACAGCACTCCGTCAAAAATAAAAACTTGCGTTTATGTGTGTGTGTTTTTTTTTTTTCGTTCCCTTTCCTTTTACATCAATATTCAACGTTCCTGTAATTGATGAAATCCTCTTTAAGTGAGAGAGAGAGAGAGAGAGAGAGCGGAGAGAGAGAGAGAGAGAGAGATCTTGGGAGTGGGGGTGGGGTTATAACTGATTAAGGGAAAGAAGCAGAAGGTCTTAATAATAATGAAATACCTTTCACAGACACGGTGAAACAGTAAAAAAAATGATCATGACAGACTTTTTGTTTATCAAATAAAGAAACGGACAATGACAAACCATTTTCTTGGAGTTTGGTATGTAGAAATCAGCATCAGATTTGTCCAGACTCGCAAGCGAGTGAGGCATTTCTTTTGGTCCAATCAGGGAGCAGGGAAACTCAGTCGTTTGAGAGAGAGGGGGGGGGGGGGGGGGGGGGGGGGAGGTCTCTGGTAATAAAAAAAAGAATAACTCAGTTCAACGTAAAAATTAACGGTAAAAAAAGCGAATCACTCTCCGGCAAACAGAAGTCATTGCAAATGCTCTGATGGGGTTCAAACTTCACGTGATTCACTGTACTGTTTCCGTGACTGCAAGGCCTCTCTTTATTTACTATAAAAAAAACCTGGAACCTGGGGAACTGGGGGGGGGGGGGGGGGGGGGGGGGGGGGGGTGTTATGGCAGCAGTAGAACGCTGTGGGCAGTCAGAGGCAGTGGGGAAACGTGCCAACGTTTGCTGGTCATCTAGTTGACGCCTTAACACTGGTGACCCGGTAAGGGGAGAGCACACCCAGACACCTCTCCCTCTCTCTCTCTCCGCTATACAGATGTCACAAATGACGGGCAGGGCCTTCGCACCAGTCCATGACAACTCATCTTCATTACCGTACTCTGTAGGAGGAGAGCGACAACAATAATCTTGATAATAATGTAAAAAGCATCACCAGCACACACGCACGCACGGATGCAGCACACCGTCATTTCGCCAATGTAAAACACTGCTGCAGCGCTATCAGCGCACACAACCGCTCACTCATCACGCCTCAGTGAAAAAAAAAAAAAGGGCAACACACACATAAAACTTAACACAGGCTCGCCTTTTAGTTTCTTTGTTCATTGTATAAGTTCAAACGTCGATTCATTTCCTACTAAAAAAAACAAAAACAAAAACAAAAAAAAAACCCTGCTCTCCCCAAAATAAAAGAAATCAATGAGAAACCCGCACAGCAGGCGGGGCACAGAAGCAGAGTGAGTGAGAACGAGGAGGGAGGGGGGGACAAGGCGAAGGAGTTCCTAACACCACACACAGAAGTAGAGTGAGTGAGAACAAGGGGGGGGGACCGAGGACATGGCGAGGGAGTTCCTAACACCACACACAGAAATAGAGTGGGAGTGGGGGGGGGGGGGGGGGGGGGGGGGGACATGGGGGAGGACATGGCGAAGGAGTTCCTAACACCACACACAGAAATAGAGTGGGGAGAGGTGGGGGGGGGGGGGGGGGGGGGGGAGGACATGGCGAGGGAGTTCCTAACACCACACACAGAAATAGAGTGGGGGGGGGGGGGGGGGGGGGGACATGGCGAAGGAGTTCTAACACCACACACAGAAATAGAGTGGGAGAGGGGGGGGGGGGGGGAGGACATGGCGAAGGAGGAGTTCCTAACACCACACACAGAAATAGAGTGGGAGAGGGGGGGGGGAGGACATGGCGAAGGAGTTCCTAACACCACACACAGAAATAGAGTGGTGGGAGGGGGGGGGGGGGGGGGGCGAGGACATGGCGAAGGAGTTCCTAACACCACACACAGAAATAGAGTGGGAGAGGGGGGGGGAGGACATGGCGAAGGAGTTCCTAACACCACACACAGAAATAGAGTGAGTGAGAACAAGGAGGGAGGGGGGGGGGGGAGGACATGGCGAAGGAGTCCCTAACACCACACACAGAAATAGAGTGTGAGAACAAGGAGGGAGGGGGGGGGGGGACATGGCGAGGGAGTCCCTAACACCACACACAGAAATAGAGTGTGAGAACAAGGAGGGAGGGGGGGGGGGGGGACATGGCGAGGGAGTCCCTAACACCACACACAGAAATAGAGTGTGAGAACAAGGAGGGAGGGGGGGGGGGGGGGGGGGACATGGCGAGGGAGTTCCTGACACCACACACAGAAATAGAGAGTGAGTGAGAACAAGGAGGGAGGGGGGGGGGGGGGACATGGCGAGGGAGTTCCTAACACCACACACAGAAGCAGAGTGAGTGAGAACAAGGAGGGAGGGGGGGGGGGGGGGACATGGCGAGGGAGTCCCTAACACCACACACAGAAATAGAGTGTGAGAACAAGGAGGGAGGGGGGGGGGGACATGGCGAGGGAGTCCCTAACACCACACACAGAAATAGAGTGAGTGAGAACAAGGAGGGGGGGGGGGGGGGGACATGGCGAGGGAGTTCCTGACACCACACACACAGAAATAGAGTGAGTGAGAACAAGGGAGGGGGGGGGGGGGGGGGACATGGCGAGGGAGTTCCTGACACCACACACAGAAATAGAGTGAGTGAGAACAAGGAGGGAGGGGGGGGGGGGGGGGGACATGGCGAGGGAGTTCCTGACACCACACACAGAAATAGAGTGAGTGAGAACAAGGAGGGAGGGGGGGGGGGGACATGGCGAGGGAGTTCCTGACACCACACACAGAAATAGAGTGAGTGAGAACAAGGAGGGAGGGGGGGGGGACATGGCGAGGGAGAGTCCCTAACACCACACACAGAAATAGAGTGAGTGAGAACAAGGAGGGAGGGGGGGGGGACATGGCGAGGGAGTTCCTGACACCACACACAGAAGCAGAGTGAGTGAGAACAAGGAGGGGGGGGGGGGGGGGGACATGGCGAGGGAGTCCCTAACCACACACACACAGAAATAGAGTGAGTGAGAACAAGGAGGGAGGGGGGGGGGGACATGGCGGCGGGGAGTCCCTAACACCACACACAGAAATAGAGTGAGTGAGAACAAGGAGGGAGGGGGGGGGGAGGACATGGCGAGGGAGTCCCTAACACCACACACAGAAATAGAGTGAGTGAGAACAAGGGAGGGAGGGGGGGGGGGACATGGCGAGGGAGTTCCTGACACCACACACAGAAATAGAGTGAGTGAGAACAAGGAGGGAGGGGGGGGGGGGGGACATGGCGAGGGAGTTCCTGACACCACACACACAGAAGCAGAGTGAGTGAGAACAAGGAGGGAGAGGCGGCCTAGGAGAGGAGGGCAAGGCGAGGGGAGTCCCTAACACACACCGTCGCTTGGAACGAGGGGTCACACAGACTGGATTCACGGCCGCTGTTTTCGTCTTTACTGGGCGTTACTCTAGGTCGATCTTCATCGAGCAGGGGCCAGGCACGTTTCTTGCTCCCCCTTCGTCCTGTAGCGAATGATTAGTTCTGTCCGGGTCGGGAGTCAGGTGAATATGGATGAAAGAGAGAGAGAGAGAGAGAGAGACAGACGGACAGAAAGATTCAGAAGTCATTTGAACAGCGAGAGCTTCAGGTATAATCTGCATATGCGCCTCCCTCCGCCTCCCTATCCTTCCACCCTCTTCACGCCCCATGGAACACTCCAAATAAGTGAGTAAACATAACGTTCCTGAGAGAGGAAAGAAAGAGAAGGGGGGTGGGGGGAGAGACAGAGAGAGAGAGAGAGAGGGAGAGAGAGAGAGAGAGAGAGAGAGAGAGAGAGAGAGAGAGAGAGAGAGAGAGAGCATAAAAGCCAAATCGAGTTGTCAGCCAGGAGGGGTGACAGTAATTGTTATGATAATTGTTCCATCAAAGCCTTCAAAGGTGAATATAAAAAAAAAAAAAAGGAGCATCGTAAATCATCCAATAACAAACTTGCAGTCTCTGGAAACAAGTGGACAGAGGAAGTGGAGGGTTAACATCACCAGCTGGTGTGCCAATGAATGGGCCAGAGAACTACAGATGCTGCGCGACAGCGACAGTAGATGTGGACACCAGATCGTGAAGGAAGTAAATGCTGGGCAGCAGAGGGATAGAGAGAATCAACAAAGATGGGAAAGCCTGGACGGGTTACCATGAAAGAAAAACGGAAAGAAAACAATTATAGAGAAATAATGAGATGGTGAAGAGAGAGAGAGGAGAGGGAGGGGGGGGGGGGGGTGGGGGGTAAAAACGAAAATGGCGACCTTTTTCCATAAACAATATAAAAAAAACAAATTCTGCACTATCAGGCAAAAATTACATAAGAAAACATCCATAATAGAAACAAAAATCGATTTGCGAATTTACGTGGACCTCGCAATTCAAAGACTAGAAAGCAAAACATCAGCAGAAGCCAAAAGTGGGGGGAAAAAAACCAGCTATATAAAAAAATAATCTATTGAGACTGGATAAATGTGAAGTAAGATGGAAAGCTAGTTAGGGCGGGTTCACTTCTGTTTCGTTTTCATTCATGGAACTCCACACACGTGGAGCGATTATTGGTCAACAAACGACAAATCATTGCGATAACAGCAAAACAAAACAAAGCAAAACAAAAGAAAGCAAGGCTTTGTGCACAGTCAGAGCCGACTTTGACGTGTAACCATTCCCAGCATATAACATCTAGTAAGAAAAGTTGAAGTTGAGCTCGCATCTCATTATGTCTGTATGAGTGCGTGTGTGCGCGCGCGCGCGTACGTTTTGACATGTTTTCATTCTCTCAAAACCGCTTGCTTAGTATCAAGACAGACGTTGGCGTGCTAAAGACCAACAGACAGTCTGACCGTCGGGCAGAAAGTGTTAGCCGTCGCTTTCCCTTTGGGTCAGTGAAACAAGCAGGGAGGGCGGAAAGGAAAGAGGCTAGCACAAGGTGAGTGCAGCGTGAGTACAGCAAAACTAACTCCGCGCACATCGTGCTGCAGACTGCTTCATACACAGTGAAGAACGCCAACACACTAATGGTACTGTTCAAAATAAGTTTCCTGTGTAAAACATATGAAAAACAAACAATACTTCGATAACTATTTTTCAGTTTAAAGTCAGCTTCAGGGGAAAACGAATAAAAAACTCGTCACTATGTACAGGCTAATTCTGTGTCGTCACGGTCTGGGGAGCACACTGGAGCTTTTTTTTTTTTTTTTTTTTTTTTTTTCTTCTTGTCTTTTATGGAGTGGTTGGGGCATATAAGGCTCGGGGTGAAGAATGACACAAAAGGTAGTCCACGAAGGAGCACCTGTCAAATTTGCAGGGAACTTGTTGCAGGGACCGATCATCATACAGCGCGAATCAGAATGCTATTCAACCGTATTCTGTGTCCAGTGGCGAAAATCAAAAGCGTCACGAATGCGCCAGCCGTATAGAAAGGGCACTTGTCGAAGGAAGTTGCGGAGAGAGTCAGCCTGTATCCCCCCCCCTCTCTCCCAGTTTAAAAATAAAAGCGCGAAGAAAGTAGTTGCCCGGCAAAATAACAAATACGGTTGTGAATTGCTTGCTAGAACAATCTCTGGAAGGACATAGACGAAAAATAGTTCAATCTGCCCCAACCCCACCCTCGCACGTACACCAATACCTGGTCCTGTAGATCGGTTCGGGAAAACAATTTTCAGTCAGATGCAAGCACTACTAAATTCATCCTTCAGAAACAGAAATGAAACGGGGAACACGGCTGGATTGTTCGTAACCGAGTCATCGGGGAAAAAAAAAAAAAAACACACCAAAACCAAAACAAAACAACTCAGTCAGTTATCCTTTTAAGGAAGTGAGAAAATGAGAGGCGATTCAAAATGATAGCTATACCGAGCTTGACGCACAGAGCAGGTGTGTGTGTGTGTGTGTGTGTGTGTGTGTGTGTGTGTATGAGAGTGTGTGACGCCTCAGATACATTTTTATTGACAATGGCCTACATAGCCTTTATGTCGCGGGGGTGTACATTAATACTGGCAGCGCTGAAAAAAGTAATGCAAATAAACAAACATAAGTGATAACGTTAATATTTTAATATTAATGTCAGAGAGAGAGAGAGAGGAGAGAGAGAGAGATGTGTGGACAGGGAGAGAGAGATTATGTGTGGGGGGGGGGGGAAAAAGCGGGGGGGGAGGGGGGGGCAAAACATTTCGGGGTAAACGTGTATTTTTGTCCTTTTCCCGTCAACATGATAATCATTTCCTTTTGAGTAAACAGTGTTCTGCCATTATCTGTGAAGATCCTGGTTCTCACGCCTCCAAAGTGATCATGACCTACTCGGTCATCTGTGCATAATCCCGTACACTCTTCATAGAAATAGTTCGCCTTTCCATTTGCAGATTAACGCCTCCATCCTAGCCACCCACTGAATCACTAACAGCCATTTTCTTTTTTTTTTTTTTTTTTGTTTTTGTTCTCTGCGATTGACTGAAAAAACTCACAAAAACGACTGAAACATAAAAATCAAACGATTTCGAAAAAAAAAAAAAAAAACCAAACAAACAAAACAACATTTCACTTCGGGTTTTCAAATTAAAAAAAAAAAGAAGAAAAAAATGGTAACATGCAATGTTAAGAATTCAACCTCAAACGAACGCCGCCCCCCACCCCTACCCTCCCCGTCCCTGACTCGCACGCATAGAGGCTTTGTTTTATCACAATGACCTATCATATACGTTTACATAAAGACCAGGACGTACACATATCTACAGACAGCCTTTGACGTAGACGAATTCTGGTCAGCTCCATTAAACCCAGTTGACTGCAACGGCAAGGCATTGGACACGAACGTCGCCCGCCGTTCCCCCAGTTTCACAATGGATGTAACAACAAGACGTTGTGTTTGCTGGTCAACACCTGCAGTGGTGACACGCCAGAGACAACGACATGGAAAACAGATTCACATACTGCGACTTTCATCCTTTTTCAACAGTTCATTGACTTGATTCACTTTTTCTTTTCATCTGCTGATTTTATTCAAATTAGTTTGTGCGGACATATTGATCTACACGGTACTTTTACAGACATGCTCATTACAGGCTATGCTTGAAAAAGCAGAACTGCCCACCCATTTCCCTCCCAAGAATCATCACTCACAGTATCAGTGAGCCTCAGGTTCGTCGAAAGTTACTGGGGTTGTGTGGTCATAATCGGAACATGGGAAATACAATACATGAGAAGTCAGCATGTTACAGTTCACAGACGGACTGCCCCCTTTCATCCCCTGGCTCCCGAATTTCAATTCCAGACCAATGGCAGCTACAGACAATGAAATGTCAGGATGGGAGAGGACAAGGTCCGTCTTGTCAGACATTGAAAATCGGACACAAATTTATAGTCCTTATCTATAATCTAGACCTGTTACATCTGTTTCGTTCTTCATGGCCTTCTCTGGACTTTCGAATCACCGAAAGTCTAATAGTTATGTCAGTCAGTGTGTTTGTGTCCACAAAAAACTAAAGGCCCCACTGCTACAAGCTATGCTTGTTTATCGTATATTGGTTAACGACAACCACTGCATAAGAAAGAGCAAAATTTGACTGTAGGTTTGAACAAAAAACAGAACGAAGAAACGAAAGGTACAAGGAACTTGGGACAGCATCAGAGCTTGGCCAGGGTGGAACAAGTCTGAAATCCACCCTTTGAGTCGGTTCAAAGGTGAAGGTAAAATTGTTAATCGCCAGGGAAGCCATGGTTGGTATCGGCCTAGAGTTACGGTCCGTGTGCTTTTGTGTTAGACAGTGTTAATATTCAACGAAGGTAGATCGCTCAGAGTGTTCGGGTTGTTCACTGGGCAGTTTGGAAGAGCCGTTACAGTGACGTTCACTCCACCAGTTACAGTGACGTTTCACTCCACCAGTATCTGCCATGTGCTCTGTGGGGGAGTACTTGTTGGTCCACACTGACAAGAGTCACTCTCGCCCCCCCCCCCCCCCCCCCCCCCCCCCCACACCACCCCGGATTGCCGTTTGATGCGGATCTTCACCACAACTTTCTGAAACAAGTGACGTACGATGGCTTTTTGTTCGACCACACCATGCAGGATGGTGTTGTATATACATCCCCGATCGTGATGTCCGCTTTTTTTTTCAGTATAACCCGATGCTCTCGACATGGCAGTGACAGTTTCAGCCAAACTACTCCATGGACAGTGTTCGTGGAAGAAAGAGTCTGACAGCAACTGTATATGCTTTTAACGTCTCTGCACACCTCAAGACGTGTCGCCCAGCCAAGCCCATGAAACAGGGCAAGTAACATGTAGTCCGCAGCTGAGTTCGGCGATTGGAACTGGACAACAAGAGTTGATCAGGAGGTGGCACCGTGTCCACGATATGCATACATAATTAATCAGATCGGTACACTAATGAGGAGAGATCAAAAGCGAAGACAGATGACGAGCAAAATATTTCTGAAAGAAGACGTGGTCAGTTTTTTCCTTTGCTTTGCAAAAAGACAAGCTCAAACATACGGTTGCTCTCAGAACAAAGATAGTTTCCATGCAACAAAATATGATTAATGTTTTCAAGGTTTGAAAACGAACCTGAATTGCCCATACTAACAAATAACATTTGGATCAAAACGAACTATTCAAGCATTACCTTCACATTAAAAAAAATCGATCACCACATATCATTTCGTCGAAAAGATTCACAGGCAGCGATTAATATTCTGTTTCTTTTCTTATTTGTTCTTACATGCTAATTACCAGTAACCTGCACATAACAAAACAAGCGTCACTCGTCTGTTCTCATGAGACCTCGAGCTTAATGGTCAGGTTCACTTGTCCATAAACATTAGCAGAGTCCAAGAAGTCTCCAGACGAAATCGACAGACATTTTCTGAGAAATGCATTCCGTTAAAAACGGTATGGTCGAATCAAAGGTCAACAGACGATAGGTTCCAGACATTTGTCAGCAAACATAAAATGATACAACAAAGTCTCATTAATAAACCGAGGAAAAAATAAGTAAATTAATGGATAATATGTGAAAATCCCCTAGTTGATAAACAGTTCATTTCCCTAGGAATACTAGTGCAGAGTATAAACAGTTCATTTCAACCTCGCAGGAATACTAGTGCAGAGTAGGGGGTGCAAAGAGGGGGAAAAGAACTTGCCATTATAAATCACTGTATTGTACGCAATCACTCAACTGACACAGACCAAAAGAAAAAAAAACTTATTATAAATCACTGTGTTGTACGCAATCATCACTCAACTGACACAGACCAAAAGAAAAAAAAACTTATTATAAATCACTGTATTGTACGCAATCACTCAATTGACACAGACCAAAAGAAAAAAAAAACTTATTATAAATCACTGTATTGTACGCAATCACTCAATTGACACAGACCAAAAGAAAAAAAACTTATTATAAATCACTGTATTGTACGCAATCACTCAATTGACACAGACCAAAAGAAAAAAAAACTTATCATAAATCACTGTATTGTACGCAATCACTCAATTGACACAGACCAAAAGAAAAAAAAAAAAAAAACTTATTATAAATCACTGTATTGTACGCAATCACTCAACTGACACGGACCAAACGCAGATATTTTCCTTACAACCCCCAACTTGACAAAAAATAGATAAAATCAGTGTTTGCCCATCAGATGTAAATTAATGTGCCAAGGGAAGTGGGTTCACAGACCCCACCAGCTCATTCAGGCGACTTCTAGTGGTCCGAAACAACACAAGGATTCTAAAAGACGTGTCAAACAATCATCATGAAGAAAAAGCATGGTTTTGAAAGGATAATCTGTACCATCACATGCCAAAAGACAATACTTCATCTTTCTGTATTGTATTTCAGTAACAGCTCATAATTGCAACAAGATCCACTGCACTGACCAAAACGACCCAGCGCCACCACTGTGTCTTCATATATGCGGAGCAGTGAATGCCAGGGAGGGACAGCATGCAGTCGACTTGGTTTTGTGAGTTGACAGTGAAACGAGTATGTCCGTCTTTGTCGATTAGTTCACGGTAGTTTTAATGACGGGGTTATATATTGTGTGTGTGTGTGTGTGTGTGTGTGTGTGTGTGTGTGTGTGTGTGTGTGTGTGTGCGCGCGCGCGCGCGCGCGCCCCCGCGTGTATGTATAATTTATGAAGGGTTTTTGTTTGTTTTGACTGCTCTGTAAGGCAGGTTCTTCAAGTCGTTGTCAGCATGATGAAACATTGATAATAGATGGGTCGGTTAGATGTTCTTTTTTGCTTTTCTTTCTTAATCTTTTAAAGCAGTAGGAACATCCCTGTTAAGTACTCATTTTCTGTAAACGATTTGCCATTACTGCTTGTCACGTGTCTTCACTGGCAACATGTTAAACAAAAATCACAGTAAAAGGTGGGGAAACAATACTTTCCAGCTAAATTGTATAATCCTCGCAACAAAAAAAAAACAAAAACAAAAACAAACAAACAAAAAAAAAGCCCCCAAAACAAACAACTTTACTGCAATCATTACTCCGTGGAATAAAAGGGTAGTAGAAATGCATGTCCACAATAACTGAGAAAAGATCTGGAAGAAAAAAAAATCAAGCGGTGGGCTACCACTTATCTGGACGCATGTACTGTGTCACTTCGGAGCAGTTCTAAGAAAGCCGGGGGAAAAAGACGATGCATCTCGCCAACTGCGGCTTTTGCAGTTAGCTAAATTTCAAGGCTGAGCAAAACATGGGTGAGGTACGTTCACAGTGGTCTTTTTTTTTTTCTTTTTCCGAGCATTGATCTTTCGCATTCGTGCACGCGCATATATACACAGGCGACAGAATGAGGAGACAAAGCAGGTGAACCAAAGATTAATATTGATGATACACTTGATTCGGGACGCATGAGGGAAGTTTCTCCATCTCCATTCCCCAATACAACACTTTGTAAACTAAGTTTAAAAACAACGCTCCCTCCCTCACTGGTGGACGTTCCAGGGCTATCGCAACTGTTCGGGAAAGAAGTACAGCAATACAGGATCACAATTCTGCTGCAATTTCTTCAAATCCATGAGAAATATCGGAAGAAAAAGGTAACACTGAAATATCGAACTGTCAAATTGTAGGAGTGTGCGAGGCGCGACGGATGCAATGACAATACCCATGGCAATAAATACATTGTTACTTGTACCAGCCGTACCCCGCATGAAAAATAGAGTAAATAAACACGTTGGTTTTTTGTTGTTGTAAGTATTACAAAAATACAATTTTAGCACATACACAAAGGAAGAAAAAAATAAATAACACGCCATGGTTTTAGACTGTATTGGGAGTATAATTTTAGCGGATACAAAAGAATAAAATCAAATAACACGCTATGGTTTTAAACTATGTTGGGAGGAAAACATGTTAGCGGAAATAAGACTGAGTTATTGGAAATGGACTTTTTTCCCCATTCAAATCTAGCTCGCCGATGTATAATGCTCTTTACTGACATGTCGCCTCCCCCCACCCTCGCACTGTCCCCAGCTGCGAAGGCATTACTCTCACTCTGTCCCCAGCTGCGAAGGCATTACTCCCGCCCTGTCCCCAGCTGCAAAGGCATTACTCCCGCCCTGTCCCCAGCTGCGAAGGCGTTACTCCCGCCCTGTCCCCAGCTGCAAAGGCGTTACTCCCGCCCTGTCCCCAGCTGCAAAGGCGTTACTCCCGCCCTGTCCCCAGCTGCAAAGGCGTTACTCCCGCTCTGTCCCCAGCTGCAAAGGCGTTACTCTCACTCTGTCCCCAGCTGCAAAGGCGTTACTCCCGCCCTGTCCCCAGCTGCAAAGGCATTACTCCATGTCCCCAGCTGCAAAGGCATTACTTCCACCCAGTCTGGTCGAACCGCCCCCCCCCCCCCCTCCCACAGCTGCACCCTGACCCATCGTCTTGCAGTGTCGGCACTAGCAGTCACACTGGGAGCAGCCACCGTCAGATCATCATGCTCCGCTGCTGGATCACGGCGGTGGTGATTCAGCGTTGCCTGCTCTGATCCAGAAAGGCACAACAAGCCATCCAGCTGGCCCCTCTGCTGACGGGATTAACGGTTTATTGCGGAGTCGGTTCGGGGACGGCTGTCCTCAGGAGATGTCAACCACCATGTCCATGTGATGAAGCTCTCTGTCAACGTACCAGTTTCAGGATAAAAAGGATGTACTTCAGGCTGTCAGTAAAAAGCCCATGGTGGGTTTTTTATGCATGATAAAGGTTTTCTAAATGGACTGAAAATTTGCGATATACTTATTGAGAGTTGGTGGATCTTACTGTTCAATCAACGTACGATAAGGTGACGTTGGCATGACTTCACGCAGGGCATGGAGATGATGAAAGAACGACTGAAGTGTCCACGACAGGAAGGCAAGAAGAGCCACTGAATCCAAGAGGATCACTGGGGATGAGGATGCTGCTGCCGCTGTCGCTCTCTATGCGGCGTCTACGTGACAAGGCTGGATTCTACGCTTGCTTCCATAATCTCTCCCAGCCTCACCCGACAGTGACACATCTGCAATACTGGTCAGGACACTTGACACTCTCATAGATGACAGCGACACATCTGCAATACTGGTCAGGACAGCTGACACTCTCAAAGACGCATGGCGCGACAGGTTCTGCAAAGCCACAGCACTTCCCTGCTAGTGCTCCGTGCGTGCTTACACCTGTTGCTGACGTGCAGTTCTGGCACTTTTTGACTACATACTCTGCGACTCCGCAGTTACGGCAACTTGGTGTGTATCGATCACCGTCATCATGGTGGTCCCTCTGTCTTGAGGAAGACATATCTGCGCAGTCATCAGCGCACACGGGAGTGGCTCTGTAGTCCAAGTAGTGATTTGCAGAGTGGTGAGCAGCCAGGACAGTGGAGGTCTGCTGTTGACGTAGCAGTGGCCTCTGTTTGGTGGCCACGCTCTCTCGCTGCCTGGGCTTTGAGACGACGCGCCTCTTAGAAGGTCGGTGGTGCTTTTCTTGTGATAGCACGCCAGTGTGTTCTGTCTTTAGCTGTCGTCTCAAGATCAGCAAGGCAGACACCACACCACTGGAGACTGTCTTTCAGCCCATCCTTGTAGCGTTGGCATGAGCGGTTTCTCTTTCTGTAACCCTGGCTTAACGCTCCATATCGACGTAAATGGTTAAACACTAAATCACTCTCTCAGCATACTTGTAAACATTTTCATATCAGATATGTCAACGCTGATGTGACAGAAACAACGTGACCAAAACGGACAAGGAGACCGTCTTGTTTAACTAGGATTGTAGGACCACCGCAAAACCCTTGGGAAGCGGAAGAGAGCAAAATGTCAGTAAAATGTCGGTTTTATCTCGACAGGCGTGGAAAAAAAGTGAGCACGTAATCCAAACGTAACTCTGAACATTGCACATACACATGCCTTTGTCTGCCGGAACCAGGAAATTCCAGATATGTCTTGCTCGGGAATTCCCAGTTGTAGTCGGGGTTATCTGTTTGGAGACCGTTCTAGTAAAAAAAAAAAAAAAACCTTCTCCGACGAGAAAGGTTACTCTTTCCATTAGACAGGACTCTACACTAAGTGTTGAAGATGGTTGTTTCCCCCCACGGCAAGCGGAAAAAAAAACATTCTTGGATATTTAGCTAACCAGCCGCCACTAAGCCAGTTCGACGGCACACAGTGCATGAAACTCAATTGTGTGCTTTCAGTCCTGCCTTTCAAAATCCCAAAGCAAACCCTATTCTGGGTGGAGGCGGTTGGTAACTGAAAAAATTACCCCCCCTTCCCTAACGACAAGTACCGGGGTTGGAAACCAAATTTTCATTGATAGTGCTTTTGATAATCAACTGGTTTGAAGTCTTTCTACTGGCAGCTTCGGGTATGTTCATTTGGTGTTTTTTTTAGACATTGGGTGTGTGAAGCCTGATATTACGCAAATCAATGATCAAAAAAGGCATGAACCACCTTTGATTTTTTTTATATTACCGAAAAACAATAGTATCTACATTCCATAACGCTATCGTAACAAAATAAGCCTGCTTTCAAATGTCAGAGTAATACAACAAGTACATACGTGTGTACCATTAACGACCTCAAATAATTCGGCAGTTTGAGAATAAAACAAATCTCTGCACTTTAATACCAATTCAACACAAAAAATTAATAAATGATAATATCAATGAACTGTAGAACAAATAAAATGGAAACACAGATAATAAGATGAATATTGTATAAAACATCAATACAACAAAAAAAAAAATCCCACTACAATTTAAAACAAAAAGGAAGCAAGAATGATCCCAACAGGTAGGCAACAAAAAAATAATCGCTAACATAAACTTAAAACCAGTGCTATGCTGTTTTTACAGGTAAGTAAAAACAAACCTGGTTATGAAGTTGACCTGAAGCCGATATTTGTCATAACATAGATTTAACACGGCAAAAAATACTCTAGATACAAACCGACAAGTTGAAAAACAAAGTGGGTGACTGGATTTCATTGAAGTTCATAACGGAAATATAAGCAAAATATAACCTTTTTAGGCACGCACATCATTTACTTGCAACCCAATTAATAACAGAAATATATGCAAAATACGAACTGTTTAGACACATCATGTACTTGAAATCCGTGTGTATTCGACCCAAGACGGTGCGTGCTTTACTTGCAGTTTTAATGAAGAGTGTGGGGTCTAGGACCCTTGAGAACATCTGAGAAAAAGATACAGCACCTCGTCCCTTCCTAATATTTTTACTACAGACTAACACTGTAAGGAGTTGTACTGTGCGCCCGATCAATACACACCATTTGAGAAAAAAAATAAAGATGTTTATTAAAATAATGTTCATTTTGAAAATTATCGCTTTACATATTTATTATGGTATGAAAACTTGCTAGTGTGTATCTGACTTTAAAAATTGGAAAAAAAAGAGTTCATTTCCGAAAAAAAAAATTTCCGTATATCATGAATATTTAAAACGTGGATCGATCCATTTCTTCATGGCGAATGATAAGAATTTTTCTCTAAGCTAGCGCATCTGTGATACTTGGTCATGCACTGGCAAATGTATCTACATCAACTCGACTACACATGTGAGTATTTACATGGTCTTCATTTCTGCAGGTTTACAAAATATTTACACCCCTGAACCCATTATGTTCCAGCCTCCTGTAGGTAGATTCTGTGATTCTGTTGGTGACAATAAAAGTTTACAAAAATGACCACACTGGCAGTATTGAGACGAAGTACTCGGGGACATCTGAAAACGCAAAAAAAAATTAACAGGCAATAGCAACACGTCTTCAAAGAAAAAAAAAAAAGGTAAGCAGTTCTTTACAGACAGGGTAATAGTTTCTTTTAAATGTAGTTTCTTTAAACTGTACTTCTGTTGTCATGCCTACTGCAAAAAAAAAAAAGTTAAGAAAGGGAATTATGTCAGAAAGTACAATCAGTAGGTCGAACGAAGCTTTGCCAACAGTAAACAACCGAGGTCAACTTTATTCACACCAATCTGTCTGGTCATGTGTGTGTTAATTTCAAGAACGAGTGCCAGCAAAAACTGTCATTAATCCCTGTCCGCCCCTCCCCTCCCCTCCCCCCCCCCCCCACCCCCTCTCCCCCGCCGGCCTCCCCATTTTCAACCCCCAACACTTCAAAAAATGACTATTCAACCGTCAAATGGTTCAGCAATGACATGAATTTGAGCCATACGTGCTCAGCATCTATGGATTCTTTGACTTCACCTACCGCCTGTTCGGTCACCAGGATCCAACGGAAAACAAGCGCTTCTGTTGTCTATATATATGTACAGCACTGCTTATGGTCCGGGCTGGAATCGGAGAGAAATGAGCACTGCTAGGAGGATGCTGGCGTTCCACAATGGATGGATTGATAAGAAAGAAGAAAGGGAAGAAGTCCGAAAGCAGACAACTGACAGATGTATTCAGGACGTGAATCGTTCAGACATGGGGCCACAGAATGGAAATCGTCTTGAAAAAGAAATTTTTAAAAATATTTTCATTATTAGCCCAGCCAACCACAGCCAGCCTTTTGGGGGACAGTCATAACTCGAACAGGGTTTGAAACACGCGCATGCACACCACCCACCCTGACCAGGTCCGAGCCATACACGACACTGGCAACAAAGGCAACCCATGACACGGTAGCGAACCCCCAGAAATTCAAAACAAAAATCAAATGCAAAAAAAAAAAAAAAAAAAAAAATAAAATCCACCAGCCGCCGTGGCGAAGTGGTTAGCGTCGCGGACTCCCGGCTGGGAGGTCGTGGGTTCGAATCCCATCAGAAGTCATGTGGGTTTTTCTGCCCCGACCGGCTCCTACCCAGAGTTGAGTTTGCTGCGGACTCAGTTGGGAAGACTGGGACCGCACAGTCGAGTTTCATCCACTTAATGGGTGCGTTTCTGAGAGTGTTGCTAAAATTTCCTGACCAACACTTCAGGTGCCTGTATCTCTCGGGCCTGGTTGACGCCGGGATATATTATGAAAGGAAGCGTAGAGTACAGCCCTGTCACATAGTCTCAGACCGAAATGGAAATCCGTAGCATCATCTTAATCATCCTCATTTTCATCGATCAGCATTAAAAAAAATGTCTCAAATTCTGTGGCCCTTCATGCCTTGCTCTCTTGGTGACCTCAATTTCGATGTCCTCTCCATGTCTGTGGCCTGGTTTGGTTCCGTCTGGGTCACCGGTATCGGCGAGACCATGGGGGCTGTCGTTGGACGGACGTGGTGGTGCCCTCCGGGAGAGCTCACTTACGCCGGCTCCGCGACTAAGCAATTATTGTCGTCAGTAGGGGGCTTAGTAAGTGGTGTCCTGCGTATGTTAGATCAGAATAGGCGCCACTGAACACCACTGAAGTGACTCGGCAGCAGTGCAGTGTCTCCTCCGGTGGGTTTGCCTCTTAACGACTTGACACTGACTGCTCCCTGTGGATTGTTGCCGGGGCTGCGGCGGGGCCGACCGGGCTGTGGCTGTGGACGGGGTGTCGGAATGAGTGGCGTGGGTACACTGCCTCTGAGGTGGCGCAGAGGTTGGGACAGCAAATAATTAAAAAAAAAAAAAATCCACGAAAAAGGCGCCGGCAAATCAACGCTGCACAATGGACAGGCCCTACCCAATCTTGACAGCAAGCCGCCAGACCACAAGAAGAAAGCTGGCATTTCATGATCTTTTGCTTTTAGAAAGTGCGAGTTTCCGGAACTAAAACTGAAAGGACCACACAGGCGGAAAAACAGCAGACAGTAAAGAAAGACGCTTATACAACAGAGGCAGAATCAAAGAGTGACAGAAAGGAGGAAATTCCCTGGAGGCAGGGGGAACTGTTTGTACTGGAAGATCCCCCGTGAGCCGCGGGGACTAAGGTGGAGTCGATAACCACTAGGCAACGTTGGACAAGACGGACCCAGCATTAAGAAGTCCATGTACGTGGAGAGCCCCCATGCAGAGGTTCGTGTGATGACGGCAGTAAGTGATGACCGAAGGAGGCCGACGTCCAGGACCTGGGTTCTGAACAATGTCAACAGCAATCGACACGAAACGTGTAAAACCCAAACTTGACAGAGGCGACAGGTTTTCCTTTTTTTTTTTTGGAGGTGATCAACCAACTCCATTTATCAAAAAAAAAAAAAAAAGGCAACGAAAGATCAATCTGGTATTGCTAAAGGATTAATAAGAAAGCTAAACATTTGTTTATGCACATCCTGCAAGCCTATGTCCATACTTTTCGGAAACTAGAGCAAATAATACCACAAATTATGCCTGGGTATCACGTCTTTTTTTTTCCCCCCCAGCAAAAAACACACACTATTTTGAGGGACGAAGTTTGTTTATAACGAATGAAAAATGCACGCAGCGGTTTAGTGCCAGAATGTTAATTTCCAGAAACATAAGGTAAATAAATAAGTTTCCAGCACCATAAAAAAGGAAACAAAAATGTGAAGTTGCTAGGTAAAGAAAACAGGCTTGACCATGGGAAAAAAAAAAAACAGAGCTGAGGAAGTGAACAGCGCCACACTGAGGAAGTGAACAGTTTCAGTGGCGCGTGACGCACAGTGGCAGTCAGGCGTAGCCTTCCGCTGACAGATTCTCACGGACAGGGCATCCCTCTTGCCCACTTCTGGACGACCAGCCCAGGAAATTTCAAACCTACAGCGCCGGTTTCTCACAACGATGAAACACGCAGGTCTGCTAGCTTTAAAAACACCTGCTGTACTTCGCCCGTGTGAGAAAATTACCAAAGAGGGCTGACACGTGCATGTGAATCGAGTGGGGGGGGGGGGGGGGGGGAGGAGGGGGGAAGGAGATGTCAAGTGACGGAGAGGACGGAAGAGAGGGTTGCAGTGAGACACACATTCGATCAAGAAAAAAAAGGCGCTCTTCCTACACCTCCAACAAACAAAAATCCAGCCATGAACGCCGAGTCTCTGTAGGTTTACCGATTCTTTGTGAACTTGAATGTGCTGGGGCTGAGGCAATGCCAAATGAGCACCAATCTACCATTCTTGGTCAAAACAATGTCTACATAATCTAACGTACATCTGCCGAAGTTTGTAATCGATCTTTGACCAGCAGAATAATCCATTGGTCTCTTGCTGCTGCTGTCGTTCTACCATGACATTACCTTCCTGTATAAATTTAATCAGCCTGGCATACCTTAATACAGGGAGTACAAAAGGAAGCGTACTCTACCAGTGTAGGTTAAGTGTTAGCAGTCCGCCATAGAAAAGTCTTTGATGCCAAGAAAGTTTATACTTCGAGAGTAAAATTAAACCTTTCGCAGTTTTAAAAGACAATTGTAAATATATTTATGTGTATATAAATATGAAGTCGATTAGCCAAAATTAATAAACGCAAAAATATCAACATCCAACGTACCGAATAATGTAATAGTTCCCGTTGACTTCACAGACACACACTCCCATCATGGAATTGTACCATTGTAAATGAAGCTAGTGTGTACACAGAACGTTTTGGGGCAAATCTGTCAATGCGGAAACTATCAATTCCAACAAGCCATGAAATATTGAACATGTAGCATTATTATGAACAGGAAACATTGCACAAATATTACTGTCCGTTATATCTCTCTCTCTCTCTCTTGCAATCGACCAAACTACAAGCATGGGACAATACAGCATAAAACACGCTGTACATACAGTTTCGCCAGTAAGCGTACATCCATCACTGTACAAACGGTAACAGCGCCACTCTCGCAGACCTCATTCCCAGACCTGCATCATTCTTGCCATCCTGATCAGCTCCCGTTCAAAGTTTATCTCGTCTACCTTCACACACTTTACTCCTATTTCGTAATTAGCATCGATGCCAGGGACCACAAATGGCAACTTATCCAGAACACCAAACTGTTCAACATATGGGGTAATTTTGATTTTTTTAAACTTAAATCGTCCGTCTACAAAACACAACATCAAAAAAAAAAGAAAAGAAAAGAAATGAAAAGAAACAATAACGGGCAGTTTGGATACTTTTGCTGGCCCGGGTTGTACAGGCCTGAAGTTTGTGTCGGGTGACGACTGGCCTGTGCCCGCAATGCAGATGTTCCATGAGTGAAACCAGGTCAGTACACACTTGCCAGTTCTTGAAATAACACTCCTGTTTCACAGTTCGACAGAATCACCTGTAATAAAGATATGAAGGGATACAATTAAAAAACAGAATCACAAATCGTGCATACACAACTGGTTCTCTTGCATGTTGTGACACAGACGTGTAGTACAGATGCTTTGTGTGATGCATACTACAAGTACAAAATGGATTTCTGTCAGACGATGATGACGTCAATGTTGTAGCTCTACGATACTGTGGACGAGAGATAATCCAAGATGGGTTTCGAACACCACAAGATTCCGAGCCTCCAACGGCTGAAAGCAAGTCTCCCTGCCTGGACACCATCTTCACGTCGTCTGGAAAGACGTGCAGGTCCTCCCTGCAGCGAGTGACGGGAATAGTATGAAAACAAATATTGTTCCGATGACACCCCCCCCCCCCCCCCCCCACGGATTAAGATTCGGGTTTCCAAAGTCGACACAGACGGATGACGTGGAATCACAGCATGCGGTGATGTGGCAGGTAGTTGTGGATGTCCCGGACAACCCCAGACTTTGAATGTTGGTGTTCATAGCTGTAGACGACCAGTGAAGAACAGGTCTTCACATGTCCGAACGCTGTGAGTGAGTGAGTGCGTGTGTGCGGTGATTATCCTCCATCACTGGCTCAAACTTAAAGACATGATATCAACACCGTGTACTAACCCCACACTTTCCCTGACAAGTTTTCGCAGAGTAATAACGGTCTTTCAATGTCTGTGCATTGAACACACAAACGGATGAACTGTCTTCGGTGTGTTTGAACCAGTCAAATGACACAGAAAGAGCTAAGCCCGGGTCTGTCAAAGAGATGCTGGCAACGATCCCAAACAATTTGAGAAAAGGGCAATTACTGTACCTGCAGTCTTAAACACATAATCACAAACACTTGGCAGGGAAAACCAATGCGGCAGGTAAACACAAAAATGTCTCTTCAATCAACAAAATAACATGGAACTGTCGAACAAAGCCCATCATCAAATCATTTGGGACAGTATCTGTGTTTTCCCAAAGATGTGATAGTCACCGAAGACAGAGAAACTGGTTTCCAGCTTTTTTCCGATCCAAAAGAATTTGGGTACCTCATCGTTTCAGGCATGCAGAAGACCATCTTTTCCGTCTCCTCCGGGACACAAGAAAGGAACCGAAGTTTTCCCAAGCCTCCTTGCGTGTCTTCTTCAGGAGAAAAGTTCACGATGGTCACACAGTCACTCGCCCCTTTCCCAGAGAAAAGGTCACACAGCCACACAGCCCTTTCTCAGAGAACAGTTCACGATGGTCACACAGCCACACCCCCCTTTCTCAGAGAGGCGTGGACACTGGCAGGCAGGAGAGGAACCTGGGACACTTCTGGAGAACGTGGACGACACCTTGGACGTGAAAGGATGAAGGGGTGACACTTGCTTTGACTGCCAGAGACGGCTGCGTCATCCGATCTTGAAGGAGAACGAGTGGAAGGCTGGCGTGTGTCCCGACGTGCCACAGACATTCACTTGTCTACACTATTGGGATCTGCACAAACAACAAATCGAGGGAATGAGTGTCAGTGGTACACAACATAGAAACTGACTGAAGAGTTCATCACATAACACTTAAAGAATAAAAACCTTTCGCCCTCAACCCAAAGCACTTCCAACACACAAACCCTAAGCACATGAAATGGATTGAGTGAGGAGTGGTATGATTTTTACCATACAGATGAGCCAAAAATTATCTGATTAGTAAGGAATAAGTAATGTGTGTACAAAAAAAGTTATACATAATGGAATAATAAACGAGGATATTAATATTACACGGGAATGTATTGGGTTCGCATCTTCATTACACACACCCACACCTTGTATAACAGACATTCGTCTGTTTTTTAAATGGACTGATAACACAACGGAACGAGCGCCTCTTCCTCCTCTCTCCCCCCCCCTCTCTCTCACACACACACACACACACACACACACACACACACACACATGCTTGCTCATCATTTCTGTTCACCCAAGATAAATACTGACGCGATTCCTTGTTCCTTTGATTTGTGGTTGTAACATTTTCGTGTGGAAATGAGGTTCTCAACAAACAAATTTTCCATGCTACATCAGCACCAGCAGTTGAGACAGCAACGATTCAAAAAGGTTTGCAGGCAGCAATACAGCAAGGCGTTATGCTGGGTCTTTGATAGTGCTCCCAGGCCGCTGGTCCCAGTTCCAGCTTGAACGGCCACACCCCCTAGTTTGTGCAGCCAACAGGCAGAAAGCTATTGGCAGACTACCGGAGAAGACCTGCTGAATACAAACTATGGGGATGTTATTCAGCGCTGCTGGTTTGATTAAACACACGAGAGTTTGAAACCTCTGTTCAAACAATGCATGGACAAGCTGACAACCGCCTCCGTTACAGCAACCCATGTCACGTGCACAGTCCTGTGATACGGGCTAAGCCATAATCCTATCATCCCCTGATCTGATCTGTAGACTATGGGGCCACATGGCAGCAGACGGTGTTTGGAGGTAGTTTTCTTTTCTATGCCCTTTAGTATCGTTGCTCCACATGGCGCAATCCAGCTACACCAAGGCTCGTCCCCGTAGCAGTCCAAGCACAGGCACCTCGCAGGGAGCCATCAACATCAGGCTGTTATTGCTCAGTCCATCACGAGCGACTCTCCAAGTCGCCGTAGTCACTTCAGTGAAGTTCTGGTCCGATCTTAACACAGGCAGGAATTGCCTTGCCAAGGTGTGTAAGTGTCCCCCTTTAGAGGCCGTCACAGGGAATTCTGTACGCGTCTGTCTTGCAGGGTAAATTCTATACTTCCAGAACCCACCAAACACAACATAGATAAACTTGATCTTTGAAGTATCTTCTGCACGCGCACGGGCGTATAAAATTCAGCGACAACCATGTCCGCTCACATCCTGACTAGATTAGAAACTCCTGTTCACTGTATTCATCACGCAGAACGAAGGCTTGAGCCCTTAACTCATACCGGGAGTCCTGTGCGCTTTCTCGCACCTGCCGAACTACCCGCTGCTTTCGACAGCCACACTGAGCACACAGCCCCCCCCCACCCAGACACTCATACTTACATCTCCACACACGGGCAGAGAAGGTCGGGAGGCATTAGCTGCCGGGTGTGAGGCGGCGGGCACAGCACTGTGAGTGGGAACCCCTGCCGTGCCTGGGCGCCCCGGGCCTCCGTCCTCCCCAGAACACGACCCACTGTGGTTCGAGCCTTGCCTTATGGGCGGGAGGCCGTAAACCCACCCTAGCGTAATGGGAGGAGCCGGGGGGCGAGGTGTACATGGTACTGGGGTTGGGGAAGTGGGGCCTATAGTAGGCCGGGGCTTTCAAAACTGTTTTTTTTTTTGTTTGTTTGTTTGTTTTCGTTTTTTGTTTGTTTGTTTTTGGTTAGCCCCACCCAAGGACAGCGGGATGCCCAGTAACAGATTCCCGGGGCAAAGTTAAAGAAGTCGGGAGGAAACAGTAATGAATATCGGCATGATTAGTTTTCAAAAACGTTAGAAGGGTAAGAATTGTGTCAATTTCCGTCACGGACATTTCCAACCAAATTCCCAGCAGATTTACATATTTGCAGTTCCACATAGGAAAGTGAACACGTCAATCGTGCGAGTTGATAATGGGTAACGGGAATAACACAAGAATAGGGGTGGTGGAGAGTGGGGTGGGGATGGGGTAGGGGCAGCCAAGGCGTGGCGGTTCCCAGCGTCACAGGAGCCAAGCCAGCCCGTTGGTGAAGGCGAGGGTAGTGCAGAGAGGGACCACAGCACAGTGCAGAGAGCAGGGAGAAACAGCAGCAGCAGAGCAAACAGTGGCAGGCAGAGCGACACAGCCAGCCAATCGTACATCAGACGGGGTAGTCACGTGATAGGGACAGGGAGTAGCGCGTTTTGATTGGTGCAGAAGAGAGGTCAGCAGCGTGAAGCAGAGGAAGCGAGAAACAGAGAGAACACAAAGCAAAGACAGTTAAGGTAGGTGTACAGACAGGCTGTTCAGACAGGTGTGAAGAAGAAAGGTCATTGAGACAAGTGTAAAGCAAAGGGCATTAGGTGTAAAGCAAAATATAGATAGCTCTAAAAGCAAAGAAGGTGGTTGCAAAATCATTTTGCAAGCAGGGTTCGTCAAATGATCCATCACTATGATGACGAGATGCTATGTATAACCACTGAACTGAAAAAAAGAAACCTTACATGCATTTTTTTAATTACAAAATGTTCTACTAATTGTTTAACCGTAACAGTTTTCTTTTCACTGTCGAGACACGTGAAAACATTGAAAGCGAGCTGTCTATTACAGCCAGCCCATATCGAGAAGTCTCTCTTCATTCACGCGTTATACACACAACAACCCTACTACGATTTCCAGCAAAAAGAAACGTTCCACTCAATACACTTTTAAAACACAGCAGCCAGTTCGTGGACTGGCGGACAGCGTGGACAAAATTGTGGCATAAACCGGGACAGAAATTTTCCTTCATGCACATAACGTTTGAGCTCTATAGTACACCAGAGTGTATATTCAGTATGACAAATGCATGATCAATATAAGTTGTAGATACAAAGAGTGCTTATCATAATCCGTGGTAAAATTCAACAATAGAAAATAAAATGGACCATAAACTGGTAAGGACAACCAACCTATGAAACAGAATCGTTACTATGATTAATGAAAAGAAACAATAGCGAAGCCGAAACCAAACAAATAGCTCCAGGGTAAAAAAAAAAAATACCCGCAAACATAAAACAGTTTGCATGGTAAGTGACGTACACTTCAAGCATAAACTGAGGATGGAAATATGCAAGTGTGGGAAAAGCAGTTTGATGAGTTAATCTTCAGTAGATTCCTTCTCTAATCTGTTGCGTTTCATTAACTTAATTCCCTTTTCTCTCACGGTATTTGCTCAACTTTTAAAACAGGTTGCAGATTACGTTTTCATGTGTACGTGGGGCAAACAGTTACAATGCACTGCAAGGAGTTGTACTCTATGTATTCAAAACGTTAGCTGTTGCAGTCCAAGAAACGTTACATGCATGACATACCCACATTAAACACCCACAGGCATATCCATGCAGAATAGGGGCCATATTCTTGCTATGCTGACGCTCGACTTCACCTGTAGATCGAGATAGAAATCTGAACTGTTCAGGGAAAAGTAAACCGCATAGGAAGATAAGGTTATTCCTTTGTTCTTCAGATTGCGCGTGCTTTCCACGAAACAAAAATACAAGCGATCCAAATTCTCTGAGTGCTTTGACATCTGGTAAAAAAAAAAAAAAAAGACTTGTTCTGGACACATGGAATAACGGCATTTTGGTCTCTAGAAGAGTTTTTATTCCTGAATATTCCATTCAACTGTTTTCGTTTTTCTTACAGAAGTATTGGCCTGCTGCCAAAAGCGACCATTTCCCCATGCGGTTTCTTGTGTCATCTATTGAAAAAGACATATCTCTACTTTTTCCTCTGAGCGTTTTGCGTTTTCTCTTCAAAAACTTAAAAAAAAAAAAAAAAAAAAAAACCCCAAACAAACAAACCAGAAAACCCGGTTCTGGACATCTTCTGGTTTTCTTTTTTTCCTCCTTTTTGTTTCTGTGAATAAAAGACGCAATAAGTTATTCACACATAAAAGGGAGGTGGTTCTGTATTTACACCAAACGCGAGAGGCTGAACGATCCATTGTCATCATGCATACTCTATTAGGCTGATTGAAAAGCAAAATTTGCATCAGTCGCTTTCATATCTAGAAGACTGAAACAGACCGCAGGTTTACCTAAACCAAAATAGAAATGGATACACAATACCACTGTACAGCTGTGGTCGTTGAAAAAGACTGAAGAATAAAGTAGTCCAAAATGTCCTTCTCCGTTTAATATCAACATTAGTTTTGTGTTTTGACTGCCATTTTGTTTTCGTAACAAAAATGAAGACGATATGCGATCCCTGAGAAGAACAAAATTTGAACTGCCATTTTTTTTTTCTGTTTTGTAGGTTTATCTCCCTCAAACTGCCTCAAATACTTGAACAAATACTATTTAGCATTTCCCAAAGATTTGCCACACCGCTCAACATCATGTAGCTCTAACCAGTCCATTTCTATGTGAACTGTCAAGGTTTGGGGCAATCGCTAGCTTCCAGCTACTTGAGGGGTAAACCAAAGTACAGCAGCTACTCATGCAGGACGCCGAGGGACACGGATACTGACCATAACTCTCTCTATCTCCATCTCAGCCTGATCAACACTCATGCGCCCTCCATATCTGCGAGCTGAAAGTCAACCAAGACACATCAGACTATGGACCCGCCGCCCGCATTCACATCAATATGGTTTCAGGGAAATGTGAGGGGAACGGGTGGGTACCTATCATGTCGGAGAAATGGTCATGAGAATGGAGAAGTGAGGATGATGTACACAAAAGACTGAGACAGAAGTCTGAACAGCTGTTTTGTACCAACATAGAATGAATAGCTGTTCGGTATGAACATAAAAATGGAAATTTAGAGAAATCAAGTCTGTGATGGCAAAATGGAGAGACAGTACACCACAGTCGTGAGAAATTCGTTTACTTGTACATGGTTTGTACACAGAGGTAATGCTGAAGAGAAATACAAACTGAATAGAAGATGAAGTAGAAAGAACACGAACGTTAAATGGCTGTGAGAAACGAGTTTGATACATAGCTGCTTCGGTTCATTACAGAGGCAAAAGATTAAACAGAATGAGATGAGATGAACTCACGTATCAAAGATAACAACAACAACACAACCCCTAAAAGCCAAAGAAGCAAAACCACTGTGTGTGAAGTCTCCCAGACTATAATGTGAAACTTCGAAAGTGGGAGAGAAACAAGGTGAAGAATATACAGTAAGGTAAATTAAAAGAGAGACAGTGGATGGTAGAAGGAAAGTCGTGATCAATATCATGTATCTTAACAACTGTCTTTATAATGGCACTGTGAAAGCAGATGAAGATGGTACCGGCTTGACAAATTGTGCATTTAGAATAAAGCTAAATCTTCCACCAATGTAAAAGAAGTATCATAAAATACTGAAAGCCAACACGATGTCAATGATGTCAAATAAAAGCACACTGAGAACAGAGGTAAAGAAAATGCACATTTCCATGTACAGTGACAAAAGTAAAAATCGAAACGACGGAAACTTTACCGTCATACAATATGAAACGACAGGCACAATAACACAACGTTCATTTGCCAACGTAGGATGCATCAGACACGAAATTCCTTCCTTTCAAACTTAAACATTGGTTACATCTGGCGCTTAATTCTGTAATGCAGCATACGCTTACACAATGACCAAAATGTGGATATGTCTTAAATCGTCAACGTAACAACGTAGAATAATAAATACTTAAACTCACTTCATTTAATCTTTCTAGAATACGCTGCTATCTTTAACTGCTAGATAACAAATTGTTGCAATTATCATAACATTTCATGCGAATAACTACATTTAAGAATGGTTCCCAAATCAACGTTCATGGTATTATGACAGTTATTATCACTAAACGTATCAATAATGATTACTGTTGTCAGTTCATGGTAATTGTGACAGTTATAAACACTAAACGTATCAATAATGATTACTGTTTTCAGTTAATTACTTCGTCTTCCTTTGAAAGATTATTTTGGTATGAATTTTAACAAAACTTAAACAGAATGTATCTACTCTTGCTATTTTCACTTCACTTTCAATCCGACTTCTCTACCAAAGGGCACGAAACAAAGCGTGACAATGACCAGTGACATGCGCACACAGGCGTGCACGTGCTGATCACGGGACTGACCTTGCTCCTGTAGCTGCTTCTTGCGCTCGGACTTGGGATAGGGCTTATGCACCACAGCGCTGAAGTTGCTGTCCGTGCTGTACGGGCTGGTGGGGGTCGCCCCGGGGCCGTCGCCGACCGGTGCTTCCGGTATTTCTTGCCCCCTGTCAGACACAGCCTGGTGAAAACATGGCTGCCAACCCTCTGGAGTTGCAAATTCGGAAACCGGGGGATGAAGGGAGGTGTGGTGAAGAGGGGGCAGTTCGGCTTTCGGCTGACAGCAAGTTTCACCTCCCATGTGTTTCAACTGACAAATGTGGGTTTATACGGAGCATGCACTTTCTGTTTCTGTATTTGCCCAACATCTCTGTAACAAAATCTGGAAACATGCACTCTCTGTTTCTGTGTTTGCCCAACATCTATATAACATAATGCGGACTTTATTCTGCAAAATTTCTGACGTCCTTATTCAGAAACCACCCCCAAACCCACCTGTTTGAAATAAAGTTTGCGATTTCTGGATTTTTGTTCCACAAAATTCAGGATTTCAAGAACAATTTCTGAATTAATGGCACGGTGTATGGAACTGGCAGCGAAAGCATAAACCATGGTCTACTTTGGCATGTGGTGATTACCTTGTTGAGGTTTAATAATTTTGAATTCACAAATGCTTGACAATACTGTGTGTGTCAACACTCAGAATGATTCATACAACCCCCATGTAAAAACTACGGCAACGGCTCAGAGAGAGAGAGAGAGAGAGAGAGAGAGAGAGAGAGAGAGAGAGAGAGAGAGAGAGAGAGAGATTCTATCTATGGCAAGTAACGAAAGTTCAGACAGTGACGGCAGCGATACTTGAAAATTATGATATGATCGGCGTCTTGCGTAATATTCACTGATAGCGTTCGAAAAGCATTCATCGAAAGTTTGTGATTACTTTTTCAGGCCTGCACGCTTTGCGTGACGGTAATGATGATTATGCCGATGGCAACATGGACATTATAATGATGGGCATGATAATAGCAATGAGATATGCAATCTATCTCTGTTGTTTGTATGCAAGCTGACAGTGCAATCTACCTCTGTTGTTTGTAAGCTGGCTGACAGTGTAGTCTATCTCTGTTGTTTGTAACCAGGCTGACACTGCAGTCTATCTCTGTTGTTTGTAACCAGGCTGACAGTGCAGTCTGTCCCTGTTGTTTGTAACCATGCTGACATTGCAATCTACCTCTGTTGTTTGTAACCAAGCTGACAGTGCAATCTACCTCTGTCGTTTGTAACCAAGCTGACAGTGCAATCTACCTCTGTTGTTTGTAAGCAAGCTGACACTGCAGTCTATCCCTGTGTTTGTAACCAGGCTGACAGTGCAGTCTACCTCTGTTGTTTGTAACCAGGCTGACAGTGCAGTCTACCTCTGTTGTTTGTAATCAGGCTGACAGTGCAGTCTATCCCTGTTGTTTGTAACCACACTCACCTTCGAGGCATTTCAGGGGCAAAATGTGACTTGAGAGTACTTGCAACAACAGCCATGACATCATCAAATAAGAAAGTCAGTCTGCCGCGGTAACATGGTACTTTTTAACAACCGTAGACTCAATAATTACACACAAAATTGTAATGAAAACAAAGATGCTGCTACATGATCTTGAATATTTTGTCTGGATCTCCCCAGTTCTCTCCCCTCTCTACATTTCCCCAGTTCCCCCCCCCCCCCCCCCCCCCCACACACACACACACACACCTTTGTCGGTGGCCTTGGGGTCGGTCACAGTGGTCCCGACCACCGTCATCCCAGACAGTTCCGCTGCACGTGCCACGGCGCTGGCAAAGTCGGTATCTGTAGGAAAGAGCTATCGCTAGAGTCGTCATCATCGTCGTCGTCGTCGTTGTCCTCCACCGACGACCGCACACTACTGGCCGTCTCCATGCCAGTGGAGTCACTCCCTGTCCCTTGCCCCGACCAGTCGCCGCGCATGGAATCTGGATGAGAGAGGGAGGGGGGGGGGTGGGGGTGGGGGGTGGAAGGGGGTAGGATTGGAGAGAAGGGGGGGGGGGGGAGAAGCGATGGAATGATTAAGATGACGATTGGGTCCGAGCGTGATGTTTGTGTGAGTCGAGTGTTACTTGTGATTGGTTAATGCTGCTGTTATCGATTTACCTGCGAGGTGTTTTGGTACTGGGGGACAACACTGAGTGATGTGATTTTAATTTGTTCTAAAGTTGATTCACCATGTTGACGGAAAATTCCGTAACGTAATGTACTGAATAAAGCTGAATTTGAAAAAAAAAAGCAAAAGACAAGTGTCAATCGCCAAAATATAGTATAATGAATCCGATAAATTCACTTCGTATTTAGAAAGAATTTCCTTTTAGCAAGTTCACTCCACTGATGCGCTGTGGATCGCTTCTGCTGTTCAAAGATGAACAAAATGTTTATGAACACATGCATCTCTTTACGACCTTTTTCTTGGGACTTGTATTGTGGGTTGGATATGGATGATGATAGAAATTCAACGCAAAGTGACACTTCTGCAGGTTATACACAACAGAAACCTTCACCATTCTAGTCTAAGGATTGTTTTCCTAATTTCAACAGCCATTTTGCGCCGAGTATAACATAAGTGGTTTCTCGTTCTTCGTTTTCGCTGTCCTAATTGTTGTTTGTTTTTGCCTAAAAAAGACCCAAGAGGTCGAAATGCATTGTGTCTTGTCCTGTGGTTTGTTTGTCTGTATCTGTGGCGGTAACTAACCCCTTTTCTTTCTAAATCTAACTTCAATAATCAAACGGCCCTAACTGACATGAATTGGCATATTCACGGCTGCACATTCTCTAGCCAACACTGCAACAGCCAACAATTTATAACTGGCTTTTCTTTCTTTTTTTTTCGCACACTTGTTTGTTCTTTAACTTCTTTTCCTTTTTTCTATGGTTTTGCTTTTCCAATTAATAATCTACAATCTCGTTTTGAAAAACAAGCTGTTCATTCACAAACAAGTGTGTTTTATCCGGGAACTATGTAACAGATGGTGTTCCAAGGTACATGGTTGTGAACTTCCATATTTTTCTATCTGCCTTAAGCGTTATCCTAAGATCAAAACATTTGGACAACTTTGATATCCTTCATATTTTTCTATCTGCCTTAAGCGTTATCCTAAGATCAAACATTTGGACCAACTTTGATACCCATCCTTCATCCAAAATCACAGTAATTCAAGTGAATCTCCTGTACGCCATCTTGTCTTCCAATACACGAGTCCCGCCATTGTGAGAACGTACATGCCCTCTGAGAAAAAAGGGGATTTCATTGACGTCAGTTTTGTCTGATTTATCACACGAAATCTAAGGAACGCTAACAATATGGATGATCAATAGACCTTCCACGCATTTTTCCCTTCAAAAGTTTGAACAGTGTACAACTGCTCCGGGTAAATTCGCGATCGCTTGCCGCTAACCTTGATCCAAGATACCACTTCGCACCCCTTACCTTACTTCCCGCTTTACTGAGGTCAAGAAAACAGGAAAAACTCGTGCAGTAACGTTGTTTCAGTCAAAACCTCCAAGTAATTTCTGTAAGTAGACAGCTCAACGCATCTTCAAACGCAATGGTTTAGCGGATTCTTGACAAGTAAAAGTGGTTCATGATTTAAACAGCTAAAGGCGTCACTTCCATCTTGTGTCAGTCAAACGTATTATTTTCTTTAAATCTAATTTTGCCGCATCAATATGTTGCAATACTGTTTTCCAAATAAAACTTGATAACACTTGAGGCATGGAAATCATCTGATTTGTTCATGCAGACACAAACGAAATCCGTTAAAAGCATGTATGTACTACGTATAAATATGTTGTATGTAAACTCCATCAGTAATATGAATAATGCAGACAGTTACAAAACTGAAATGGTATGTGCCGACTGTTCTGAATAACACAATGAAGTATTAGTGCTCATCAATGAGGCCAACTCCAGCAAGCATGCAGTTATGTCAGGTAACAAGACTTCACCTGGTACACTCCCCCGCGGTGTACCCGGTGCCAGAAAGGCTACACGGTAATGCAGGGCGAGTTAGTACAAAATGCTGCACGGACTGGGTGCAAATGGTTTGGTCAGTTTGTCATAGCAGGAGTGAGCAGGGTCTCAGTGGTTTTTGAGAACAAATCATGAATCGCTCTGTTGTTGTTGCTGTTGTTGTTGTTGTGGTTCAGTTCAAAGAAAAGCTATAAATGATTCTCGTTATGTTCATGCCTTGATGAGTTTATGTCAGTGTCGTCAGCACGTGCAAAGTTCATGGGGACTGTCTCTAGACCAGCGTGGTGGTATCCCCTGGAAAAAGTGCACCAATTCAAACGGGATCACCGCCTTGTCAACGGCAGAATTTCCTGTTGGTGCCATCTTGGTGCGTGTGTTAGATCAGAAAAGGCACCACTGCACACCACTGAAATGACTCGGCAGCAGTGTCGTGTCTCCTTCAGCGGGTTGCCTACTGTCGACCCGATACCGGTTGCTCTCTGTAGACCGCCACTGCTGAGGACACACTGCCGAGTGTGGCTATTTATTTCAATGGGGGATCCAGCATGAACGGCACAGGAGGTGAGACACCAAAAAAAAAAAAAGAAACCCAGCTTGTCTCCAACGAATGGTGGAATACAATACACAATTTTCCTGGGTGATCGAAAGAAAAACAAGGAAGCGACAGAAGGTGGGGGAGGAGAATGGGGGACGCAGATGAGGTAGCGCCTGTCATTTCACACACTAAATACAGGAGCGTTAAAAAAACGGTCAAAGGCTTTGAGGTTAGAGTTAAGACATGTAAAGCAAAGATGGATATTAAATGCCATTACTTTGCGGAAAAAGGGCAAAGCTGAAAACCATTCTATATTCAAAAAGTAGACAAGAGCCATTGTCTGCTAAGACGTCACCCCCAGAACTGTTTTCACCATGAATGGGAAGTTGGTGTGAAAATGGATGTAGATATGGAAGAAGGCGGAAATGGAAGGAGGCGGAAATGGAAGGAGGCAGGATTGGAAGGCATCAACTGAAAAAGCAGAAATGGAAGGAAGCGGAAATGGAAGAGAGCAAAATGGAAGAAAGCAGAAATGTAATGAGGCGGAAACTACAGCAGAAATGAAAGGAATCAGAAAGGGAAAGTACAGAAATAAACGGAGACCAAACAAACGTACCATGAAACGCCTTCAGAGAAATGACTGAAGGGAGAGAAAAAGTTGCTGAGAGGGGATGGGGGCGGTAGGCAGAGGGGGGTTGAAAGGAGAGGGAATTCATCAAGGTTCCATGCTGGCACACCGGTGTTACTTACTCTGGCATTCCATCGACCAAACACATACATAAACAATCACAAATAAAGCAATATATCGGAACAAAAACGTAAAAAAAAAAAAAAAGACTTCTGATCTTCATCCTGTTACGTCCATGGCATGCATCAGATAAATACAAATGTTAGGAGTCATGAAATACCAATTCAACAAAGAAAATGTGAGGAAAAAAATCGGCAGACTATAAAACTGCTATAAAATATCATCACACACCACACCCCACCCCCCACCCCCTGGTTTTTCTTATTCCTTATCCATCATGCCCATCCCTGTTCCATCCCCCCTCCCCCTAAGTCCATCCCTCCACTCACACACACACATACCAGTGCAGAACAACACTTGTGTGCATGCATAGTCATGTTCATATTAAGTTTACAAGCATTAAGAACTGAGGCAAATGCATAACTTCACAAATAAACTTACAGAAATAAGTTACAGTGAAAAAGGAAGAAAGACAAAGAGTGAATGAATAAAAGAAGTAAGACCAAAGCAAGCCTGAGTAGGGAAAAACGTACGTCAAAAAATTAATTTACAAAATCATACCGAGGTCAACTGAAGAGAATACATCAACACTTGTACAGTACTGATTTTGTGTGGTTGCGCACTGCGAGGCACTGACACAGTCTAACACGGAGCCATCGCAACACCAGGAACATCTCAAATACAGTGTCTCCCCACGCAGCCTCCCTACCTGACAACTATTATCCACAATCCTTGTCAGTTTACTCATGATGTGGCATCCCCTCTGGCCAGTTATCTACCCAGAATGACATGCCCTCTGTCCAGTTATCTACCCAGAATGACATCCCCTGTCCAGTTATCTACCCAGAATGACATCCCCTTTGTCCAGTTATCTACCCAGAATGACATCCCCTCTGTCCAGTTATCTACCCAGAATGACATGCCCTCTGTGTACAGTTATCTACCCAGAATGATGACATGCCCTCTGTCCAGTTATCTACCCAGAATGACATCCCCTCTGTCCAGTTATCTACCCAGAATGACATCCCCCCTGTCCAGTTATTTACCCCATCCCCTCTGGCCAGTTATCTACCCAGAATGACATCCCCTCTGTCCAGTTATCTACCCAGAATGACATCCCCCCTGTCCAGTTATTTACCCA
This sequence comes from Conus betulinus, assembly GCA_016801955.1. Taxonomy (NCBI): domain Eukaryota; kingdom Metazoa; phylum Mollusca; class Gastropoda; order Neogastropoda; family Conidae; genus Conus; species Conus betulinus. The sequence continues at coordinate 325,156 of JADBJO010002723.1, forward strand.
GAATGACATCCCCTCTGTCCAGTTATCTACCCAGAATGACATCCCCTCTGTCCAGTTATCTACCAGAATGTACTCCAGATCCTAGCTACCTACCCAAAATCCGAGCTTCCGTTGCGTGGAATTCAGAAACACAGTTTGCCGAGCTAACTATCTGAAATGCTGCCTTTCCTGTGTCCTACTAAAACATACAAAACAAACAAACAAAAATCTTTTTGTTTAACTGTCTAGCCAACGCACGGCTTACCCTTGGTTTCTCATCTCAAATTCAAGTTCCCCAACTGTCTACCTGAAATGAAGCCTTCCCGTGCCAATCGGCTTCGTACACTTCAGTCTTCTACTCCAGCTTACCAACCCCAAATGTTGCGATCCCAGTTCCTAATCCAAATGCCTGAGCCTCTTTCAAACTTCAGGGAACACCCGAAATGCAACCATCAGAGCACTTGCCCCAAGGACTTCAAAATGTCTGTCATCCATAACTTCTAGCTATCTACCTGCAATGGTACCTGTAGGGTTCCACCCCTCAAATCTGCCTTAAGGGTTCCTACCTAAAATGCTGCGTTCATGGTACCTACCCGAAATACTACTGCCATCCCCTGCCTCCCCGTTGACGCTGGATTCTGGGGTGGGGCAGTCGGTGGTGCGAGAGCGGCATCTATATCGGACTCTCCGGCGTAGTCGGGCAGCTCCTCGGACATGGGTGAATCAGCGTTTCTGCAGACAAAGCACAACACATGCAACATGGATGAAGCACCGTTTCTGCAAAGAATATCGGATGCAACATGGGTGAATCAGTATTTCTGCAAACAAAGTATATCTGATGCAACATCGGCGTTTCTGCAAAGTATATCAGATGGACATAGGTGAATAATTGTTTCTGCACACAAAGTACATCAGATGCAACATGGATGAATCGGCGTTTTTTTGCAAACAAAGCATACCTGATGCAGCATGGGTGAATCAGTATGTCTGCAAAGATCAGATGCAACAAACAAGGCACCAGTACCACGGATGACTGATTGCTGTGGTCGTACTGACATGGTGGTAATAGTGCAGGGGCACCATCAACAGCAGCAACGGTCGACGGGCAATGGCGGTTACAGTAGTGGTATCGATGGTAACAGTAACACGCCAGTAGTAAAAAACACAGTATATGGTAGAATACATGTTTCATTAACTGCAGTTTACTTTTGTTTCCCTAGATCCACAACCAGGTTGGCATTCACTAGCAAACAAATGAAAAACAGCAATGAAGCCCAAGAAAATGAAAATATAGGGCATGATTATGAAAGAGCAATGTTACTGATCAATAAATGAGTAGAGAAAAAGACTACATCCGTACGATCATGTCTTCACAAACCAGATCAGTATATTCCCACACCACATGGTTCTAAAGATCATGTTTCCAGAAACACAAACATTATCTCCACTACACAAGTTCCCAAAAATCATGAAACCAGAAGCTCATAACATACCCCCACACTCCTATGTCCTCAACATCGTTCTCCGGAAACGCAAATGCCCACAACACATTGCCCTTAAAAATCATGCCCTCAAACCAAACTAACAAATATCTCCACTACCACTATGCTAAAGATCATGTCTCCAGGAACACACTAACATATCGCCACACCCACACCACCACCATGTCCAAAAATAATGTCTCCCGAAACTCCCTCACATTTCTCCACACCACTCTCGGCTTACTGCTCTTGGACAGGTTTCACTACATCAAAGAATGTAACGTCTGCTGACTAACACACATGTATGCAGCTATTCTTTCAGAATCCAGTTCAGTTTGTTAGTCCAGGGTACTATATACTTCCCGCAAGTTCAACATGTTATCAACGTCACTGGGGTGTTACGCCAATTTGTTCTAATGATCTTGATACGATGAACTCTTATGCTTTGCCTGGCAGAGAGGAGAACGCCTATTGACTTGCCGTCTGTCACAGCCAGCGCTGCTGTTATGGCGTTTACAATGTGTGCTTCCGTAAATCACATTACTCACGTGTAGCGCTTTCATGAGAGAGTGCAGGAATGCTCCTTTTTCACACAGTTCATGCGTGGCGACAAAATCGTAGTTTAGCCCGGGGAGGGGGGGGGGGGGGGGGGGGGGGCAGTGTGATGGCTGGTACAAACTGAGAGAATTACTTACCATACATTTGTTTTTCATATGACAGTGAAGATATAAACTGTCATGGTATTGTATCACTAGAAAGTTTAGATATTCCATGAGCATAGATTACTACATAATTTGATTATCAGCTTGTAACAACTCCTTGACAGAGCTGACATGCAGGGGAAAATATGTAAATAAACTGCTGAAGAGATCCTGGGTCTGCCGTTTGATCGCACCCCTGTCTAGGTCAATGGCTTCGTCCGTCAGCCACTTTCAGCCCTGTCTAGGTCAATGGCTTCGTCCCTCAGCCACTTTCAGCCCTGTCTAGGTCAATGGCATCGTCCCTCAGCCACTGTCACCCCTGTCTAGGTCAATGGCTTCGTCCCTCAGCCACTGTCACCCCTGTCTAGGTCAATGGCATCGTCCCTCAGCCGCTTTCTCCCATGTCTAGGTCAATAGCATCGTCCCTCAGCCACTGTCACCCCTGTCTAGGTTAATGGCTTCGTCCCTCAGCCACTGTCACCCCTGTCTAGGTCAATGGCATCGTCCCTCAGCCACTTCCACCCCTGTCTAGGTCAATGGCTTCGTCCGTCAGCCACTTTCACCCCTGTCTAGGTCAATGGCTTCGTCCCTCAGCCACTTTCACCCCGTCTAGGTCAATGGCTTCGTCCCTCAGCCACTTTCCGTCTTTTTACCGAGTCTGATTAAAACGTGTCCACTAATGTTTGCGTATCTTACCGACAGACTGATGGACAAAGCAAACCTCCCAACCCATGGTCGAGTCGAATGTTACAAGCCTGTAGATGGTCCATGTGTTTTATATGCCTGGTGTAGTTCTCTTTACTCCTAACCTCTCACGATGCCAACTATTCAATATGAAAACCCAGTTTCAAGTCCACGTCAGTTTTCATCTAAACGTGTAATAAAAGATTTCAATTGAACCTTTGAATAAGTGGTCCTTGTCACATCATGAGCAATAAGTTTTGTCCATCAGGAATGGGAATTCCAATCTTGGACGACACGGTTCATCCTGATTTGGGGCCTGCGGCAAAGCCTACCCACTTCTTGTTTTCTCCACGCAAAGTACACAGGCCAGTGAAGGAAAGGCTACATTTAATGTACTCCCCATGCAGTGGTCTGGCGATACGGGTCACTCACTATCTTACCTGCTGCTCTCTGTATCCAGGAGAGTGGATGCACTCGTTGGCCAGACTGGGCAGCGAGGACTGGCAGGCGCGGTCCATGTGAGGCCCCTCTCCCATCCCGGGCACCGGCCCCGGGTACATGTGCATGTGGTGCTCCGCCCCCAGGCTGCCCTCCAGGGGAGGCATCCTGTAGCCGTGGAGGGAGGTGGGGCCCTGGGGCATGCCCCCCGCCCCAGGCCGGGGCCGGTACTGCTCAATGTCACTGTAATAGTTGTGGTGGTGGTGGGGGCACATGCCCTCGGCCATCCCCCCTTGTCCCATGTAGGCGGGGGGCGCGCACATGTGGCACGGATGCAAGCCCGGCGCCCCCGGCGGAGGCGGCCCCGCCCCGTGCCTAGCTCCCCCGCCCCCGGGCATCATGGCCATGGGGGATTGAGTCCTCATGCTCAGCTGCTTGGGGGAGTAGGGGCGCAGGTCCGGGTAGCGGGGCCCGTGGGGCGGGCCTCCCCCGGCGTACTCCGTGTCGGAGTAGCAGGGCACTCCTCTCATCCCGTGCATCATGGACTCGTGAGGGACCGGGCAGGAGCAGGCTGATATTTTGGACACGGGCGAGATGGGTGAGCGGTTGTCCTCGAACCGCTGTCCGTCCACTAGGTGCGGGAGGTGGTGGCGCTGGAGCGAGTTGGTCGGGAACTCGGCTGCGGAGGCTGCGGCCACGTCCCCGCCTCCCGGAGGAGGGTGTTCCGGGGGCGGGGGAAGCAGCTCCGCCCAGTTGACCATGGGCTGCTTGCCCGCGCCGGGACAGATCTTGCCGCCTTTGCCCACAGGAGGGCGTCGCACGGGCATCCCGTTTTCGTCCGTGGTCAGACTGCCGCTGTCGCTGCCAGGGCTGATCAGGCTTTCGGTTCCTTCGTGCAGACACCCTGCAACACCACAGACACACGTCAGCAGGTTAAGATGCTTCTTGACTCTGCAGTGGTGCCATACTGTGAGCCCCATGACGTCATGTTGTACCGTTGATATCTGAACAGCTTTGACCTTTTCCCTGCTGCTGCAGACACTCGATTTTTTTTTCTTTTCTTAAATCTATAACCTACTCATCATCTTTGCAAGGACAACTTTGCACCAAAGCTGTACTGCAGTGTACATCTCAATGTTTCCGAGCGAGCATTGGAGAGACCAGTTGAGTCATAAATCATTTTTTTAACCGAACGAGCACTGGAGAGACCAGCTGAGTCATAAATCATTTTTTTAACCGAGCGAGCATTTGGAGAGACCAGCTGAGTCATAAATCATTTTTTTAACCGTCTTCTACGCTCCTTCACAGGCATTTCCTCCACGCTGCTCATTCTGGCTCCGTGTGACACAGCCCCACCCAGGCTGGTTCAGTCGCAGCCCCGGCATCACGCCAAAAGCAGCAACCTTTATTTTGGTCATCGTGAGGCAATTTCTTTCTCTCTCTTTTTTTTTCAACATTTTCATGTACAAATAGGGCAAACGGATGGCAAAGTACAGTCTTCACATCCTCTTTATTATTCCTTCTTGGTCGTCATTATCTTTCGTCATCGAATATAGAAGAGCGGTACCTTTAAATTTCAGACTTTATATCACTACCTACTATTATCCTTTTATCAGTTCCAGCTGGATTCTGGGGAACAGTCATTTCAGTCATGTTGGTTCATTTCTCATTCCACGCAAAACAAGCAGGCAGACAGAGTAGAGGGCTCAAGTTCGATGGAAATAATAGTTTTAACGCAGCAAACTCCAACGGTTTTTGAGATGCCGGTTGCAAACAAGCATTAATCAGAACTGGCCACAACACACACACCAAAAGATATTCGATGTTAGATAATGACAAATATTGTAAACAGCTTAATTCAGCCAAAAAAAGCTTATGACGCATACTCAAGGCAGCCAAACGTATTTATTAAAGTGGACTTACTTCTTAATTCCCACAAACCATTACGGATATAAGACGGGAAATTGTCAACCTGAGCACAGCTACACACTGCACATTGTACTGACAGCATTACGAAAATGTATGTAAAATGTTGAGATATACGATACAGATACCGAATCTTGTATGAACATTACAGATATATGATTGGTAACAGACGTAATTCAAAGTCTGGAGATATGCAATACAGGGAGTTTCATTTACTTTGAAGTTTTGAGACATCTGATGCTGACATTTAATTCACAATTTTGATATATGTGATGTAGATCTTAAATATCAAAGTTTTAAGACAAAGGATGCAGATACTAAATTTAATTCAAAATCATGATATGTATGATGATATTTGATATGAAATTATGAAATATATAATACACATACCACATCTAATATACAGTTTTAAGGTATAAGATGCCAAATATGCATTTCAATATGTTTTGCGGATATCAAATTTAATACAAACGTTTGAGATATACGACGTACATATTAAAACATAGAGTTTTTCTTCTTTGATAAACGATGTTGATATTCCATTCAATGAAGTTTTGAGAGGTATGATGAAAATACTAAACTTAACTAAAAGTTTCTAGATATGTGGTGTAGATAACATCTAAAACAAAGTTTGATAAATATGATATTAAGATTAAATTTTGTATAGATTTTATAATAATATTAAGTTCTGACAAAAGATTACACTTGATATAAAGTTCCGAGATACATGGCGCAATATTTCAGCAACGTAAATAATGCAGAGCATATGTGAACGTTAATCCTTAAAGATGTGTTCAAGAAGAAATGAAGATTACAGCAACCAAAACAGTGAAGAAGAAAACCCAACTAACATCTGCAGGCTGATAAACTCCAAGCTCTTGTGAAAATCCTGTTATCATAGTGATCCTTTTTCTGTGAATCTTCAACAGCTACAAATAACTCTTTCATATACACAGGTTTATCAAAAAGTTTTGACCTTGTAAATCCAAAAATGCGAACAGAAAAAAAGTGCATATTTGTGTTTTCAGGACACTGGCCAACCAATGTTTTAAGGAAAATGGGACAAGCAACAAGTATGGCCGAGTGATCTTCTACATGTGAACTGAACATGCTGTTGAGAACTTGAGCGCTTTCTGGTTTATGCTACTGCATGCCAGCAGATGCCCGTTGTCCAATGGCTAGAGCTTGGGCCTGCGGACCTGACTGTTAAAACACTCAGCCGGTCGGGATTTTTTTTTCCTGCTTGAAAACACAGCTCACCCACCAGTAAATGGGTACCTCGTTCAGGAAAGGTTTAATTACGGCGGGGTGGAGAGGGGTGGGGTGCACCTTGTATTACGCCTGTCCCGAGGCAGGTGAACCGCTGACAGTTCACTGACCCCTAACCATGTAGGCTTTGGGGTTTTCACCTTGGTGTATGCTGTGTTTGGGACTTTGACCTTGGTGTATGCTGTGTTTGGGACTTTGACCTTGGTGTATGATGTGTTTGGGACTTTGACCTTGGTGTATGCTGTGTTTGGGAATTTGACCTTGGTGTATGCTGTGTTCGGGAATTTGACCTTGGTGTATGCTGTGGTTTGGACTTTGACCTTGGTGTATGCTGTTTTGGGGACTTTGACCTTGGTGTATGTGTTTGGGACTTTGACCTTGGTGTATGATGTGTTTGGGACTTTGACCTTGGTGTATGCTGTGTTTGGGACTTTGACCTTGGTGTATGTTGTGGTTTGGACTTTGACCTTGGTGTATGCTGTGTTTGGGACTTTGACCTTGGTGTATGCTGTGTTTGGGACTTTGATCTTGGTGTACGATGTGTTTGGGACTTTCACCTTGGTGTATGATGTGTTTGGGTCTTTCACCTTGGTGTATGCTGTGTTTGGGTCTTTCACCTTAGTGTATGCTGTGTTTGGGACTTTGACCTTGATGTATGATGTGCTTTGGGACTTTGACCTTGGCGTATGATGTGCTTTGGGACTTTGACTTGGTGTATGCTGTGTTTGGGACTTTGACCTTGGTGTATGATGTACTTTGGGACTTTGACCTTGGTGTATGATGTGTTTTGGGACTTTGACCTTGGTGTATGATGTGTTTGGGACTTTCACCTTGGTGTTTGATGTGCTTTGGGACTTTCTTCTTGGTGTATGCTGTGTTTGGGAATGAATGTTAGCCAGGCATTCATACACTCCTATGTCACACATTGCTGCCATTTGCCGAGTCTGCTGAAGCGGAGCTAAAGCTCTGACACCGTGGTTTCCTTCAGGACGGGGCGGTATGTTCTTTGAAGGGATGTACATGGTACTAACAGAAGCATCCAGTTCCAAAGTACAGCTGATGTTCCCAGGCGGCTACCCATATAAGATCTCTGCATCTTTCCCTCTTTCACGCCTTTCTTAAAGACACAGGCACTCTAAAAGACTTGTGACAAGTGCTTAAGATTGACTGTGTCTGCGAACTGATGCTCAGGTTTTCGGTTGCACTATTTAGTTACAGTGCTAACATTCGTCTGTTTCTATTTAACTCATGTCAGTCGGTTTTTATTTTTTTGACTAGTTATGATTAATTTTCAGTTTTCCTGTACAGTTTGGATGTTCAGCTTTATTAATGGATGGGGAAAAAGTGATTAATGTTCTGACTCAGGTTAGCAGTACAGTAAAGCACTATCGTTGATGTTAAAATACGAAGTTAATGCCACACACAAGTCTGAGCACACACAGATCGCAGGTCAAGCATTTAATGCCAGCCTTTACGAAAGAAAAAAAAGGTAAGAAAAAAAAAAAAAACCAAAATAAACTTAGGACTTGAAAGCCATGCATGAAGCGCAGGGCAGCCCATTACAGCGAAGGGAGGGAAGTGACCTGTGTTGGGGCGGCTGTTGTCGGTGTTGGAGTCGCTGGACCTCATGTCGCCGGGCTTCGGACAGCTGTCCCCGGAGCCGCTGGCGCTGCTGTGCACATAGGCCTGGTTGATGGGGCGGAAGGTGGCTTCCAGACACTGTGTGTATAGACAGAGACCAAAAACGTGGATTGCTTTGCTCGTACTGTATGTATAGGCTGAGAGAGACCAAAACGTTGACTGTTTGCTTAAACTGTGTGTATAGGAAGAATGAGACCAAAACATGGATTGGTTGGTCACACACAGTCTTTATTGACCGAGAGAACAAAAAACACGCTGACTGATTTGTCATACACGATGTAAACGGCTGACTGGTTCGTCAAACTCTGTATATAGGTAAATAAACAAAAAAAAAAAACTCACGTGCGCGCACGCACGCACACACACACACATACTGAGGCACCCTCTCTCACCCCCACCCCAGACACACACACATTCCATCACTCTCTCACGGACTCCACCGCCCCCACCCTCACCCCACCCCAAAGAGAAACAAACAAACAAAACTCCACTCACGCTGCCCTGCAAGGCTTGGCCAGACTGGAACCCCCGCCCATGCTGGCCCCACTGGTGTTGATGAGGGTGGTGGTGGCGTAGGGGGCCACTGACACGGGGGTGGAGGAGGGCTTCTGATAGAACGTCTTCATCTGCGGCATCAGGGTGCCCCCGCTGCTAGCCACGCTGTACATGCCGCCCCCCCCCGCCGCTGCCGCCCCCTCCTCCCTCCTGCAGATCCTTGGGTCCCCCTACGTCCAGAAGGGTGGTTAGATCTTCATAATTGAAGGCTAGAAGGGGAACGAAGGACAGAGAAGGCGGGTTGGCACAGTCCACATGATGAGGGGGAAGTGGGGGGAAGAGGGTAGTTGGTTGTGTTAATTAAAGCAAAGCGTGTGTGTTAATTCGTAGGGAAAAAGACGAAAACCAAAAACCAACTAAAAGAACGAAAAAATACTAAGCTGCAAATGGGACTTAGTGGGTTAGTGGCTATGCTCTTTTCTTTATTCCCTGATCTGCTTGTGGCTATGCTCTTTTCTTTATTTCGTGATCTCCTTGTGGCTATGCTCTTTTCTTTATTTCGTGATCTCCTTGTGGCTATGCTCTTTTCTTTATTCCCTGATCTGCTTGTGGCTATGCTCTTTTTCTTTATTCGTGATCTCCTTGTGGTTATGCTCTTTTCTCTAATCCCTGATCTGCTTGTGGCTAGGCTCTTTTCTTTATTCACTGATCAGCTTGTTTGCCTTTTTGTCTCATTATTTCCTGACAGCCCTCTTATGTGCAGACAGGACGTAGCAGCTATGATATTTTCTTAACTTCTTCATTGCCTGATGTTGTCTGCCTTCTGTTCGTTTCATGGGTTTCTGTTAGCTCTCTCATGAGCACACTTGGCATAGTGGCTCTGAGAGTTTCTTAATTTCTTGCCTTGCTCTGTTAGCTGCCTCAACACATTACAAGAACCGGCACGGCCATACCACTCATTACGGATCTTCCAGGAATGGAATCTTGGCGCGTCTTGGACCTTCTTAAATTGAATTCTGAATCGTTCGTTGTCACGCTGAACGATATTCTCACCTGCGTGGTTTCACCCAGACTCCAGGAAATGGCGCGGAGCTGAGAAGTTTGGGTGATACTGCCAAAAAAGCCGAATTAAAACACAACGCAACCATGTTGAAATGATTTCATTTCAGTCATTGTTACTCCATAGAAAAGTCCTTAAAGATGTATAATGCCGGCTTTCCTTGTTTTGATGATAGTGAGCCACCCTATGGTTGTCCGTTTCTTTGTCTATACAGTTTTGTTTTTTTGTTCTTGGTTGCGAGTAGTTGTATCCATTTGATTCCAAAATTGGAATGCAGCCTTGCTGCCCTATCTCCAATAGCTTTTGCTCATAAGAGGTGATTCACAAAAGGTATCATGGGCAATGATTTACGAGTGTAATGTTTGTAAATGAATGAATGAGTGAATTAGTTCATGATATATATATGAGAACAAATGACAAACGCCAGTTGCTGATGAAACTTTGTCGGATGGCGATCATGCCATAAGCAGATGTCATGTCATGGTTGTATACGGACTGGTGGTATGATGAAGACAAAGTCGCTGTGGCTTTGGGTGGTATGATTGTACAATTATGTGAAAAGAGTATCCTTGCTATGAACCAGACTAAACGTGACTTGCTCTATACCTTTTCAGATATAAATATTAAGATTACACAATTTGATGTTATACTAATCAGTCAGCATCACATAACTTAGGCTGAAAAAAAGAAAAACAATCTGCCGGTAATAATATGATAATAAGTAATGTTTGTTGGCGCAAATTCATCATACCAGTTTTTTAAAAAATCCTACACAAAAGCTGATGTAGTTAAAGAGAAAAAGAAATCCCACACAAAAGCTGATGGGTATTATATCCAATCAGCTCCAGTCTAGCCTCTAGGTAAAGAATGCAGACTCAAATGAAACAGTGTCACATAATCTATGCGCACACTGTTAGCGTTACATCCTTTTTTTTTTTTTTTGCTTTGTTCTATGTGCCAACGGTTTTTTTGTTGTTGTTGTTGTTGTACTGGCTGATGATCGAAACCAGATATGTTTAAATCGACTGATGCGTACGAGCCCGTAGTCAAATGCTTAAAGCGTGTGCCTGTGGAACTGACGGTCACGTATGATGGCCTTTTAACTGCTGGAAACCCCTCCATCCAGCACAACGCGGGCACCTGAATGAGTCACGCCAGGCAAGGGTTAAAGGAGAGGCACAGGCTCCGCCTTACCTAGAGCTGCGCCCCTACACTTCTTACACTACGGGACACTATCCTTCACCCTCTAACCTCACAACCCTCTGACCTCACAACCCTCTGACCTCACAACCCTCTGACCTCACAACCCTCTCTCTAACCTACGTAACTGGTATGTCCGTTGCATACTAACCTCCGAGGTTTCCATGGGGATCTTTCTGCGAATACAGCGCATCCTCCCGTGACAGGACAACTCCGGACCGCGACTCCTCTGACTTGTGCACAGGGACCGCTGTCAGCACATGGCATCAATCAACCAACCATCCAGTCAGCACATGCCATCAATCAATCAACCATCCAGGCTGTCAGCACATGGCATCAATCAACCAACCATCCAGGCTGTCAGCACATGGCATCAATCAACCAACCATCCAGGCTGTCAGCATGCCATCAATCAATCAACCATCCAGTCAGCACATGGCATCAATCAACCGACCATCCAGTCAGCACGTGGCATCAATCAACCAACCATCCAGTCAGCACGTGGCATCAAATCACCGACCATCCAGTCAACACGTGGGCATCAATCAACCAACCATCCAGTCAGCACATGGCATCAATCAATCAACCATCCAGGCTGACCGCTGTCAGCACATGGCATCAATCAACCAACCATCCACGCTGTCAGCACATGCCATCAATCAACCAACCATCCAGGCTGTCAGCACATGGCATCAATCAGCCAACCATCCAGACTGTCAGCACATGGCATCAATCAACCAACCATCCACGCTGTCAGCACATGGCATCAATCAACCAACCATCCAGGCTGTCAGCACGTGGCATCAATCAACCAACCATCCAGGCTGTCAGCACATGGTATAAATCAATCAATCAACCATCCAGGCTGTCAGCACATGGTATCAATCAACCAACCATCCAGTCTGTCAGCACATGGCATCAATCAACCAACCATCCAGGCTGTCAGCACGTGGCATCAATCAACCAACCATCCAGGCTGTCAGCACATGGTATCAATCATCCAACAATCCAGGCTGTCAGCACATGGTATCAATCAACCAACCATCCAGGCTGTCAGCACATGGTATCAATCAATCAACCATCCAAGCTGTCAGCACATGGTATCAATCAATCAACCATCCAAGCTGTCAGCACGTGGTATCAATCAACCAACCATCCAGGCTGTCAGCACATGGCATCAATCAACCAACCATCCAGGCTGTCAGCACATGGTATCAATCAACCAACCATCCAGGCTGTCAGCACATGGTATCAATCAACCAACCATCCAGGCTGTCAGCACATGGTATAAATCAATCAATCAACCATCCAAGCTGTCAGCACATGGTATCAATCAATCAACCATCCAAGCTGTCAGCACGTGGTATCAATCAACCAACCATCCAGGCTGTCAGCACATGGTATCAATCAATCAACCATCCAGGCTGTCAGCACATGGTATCAATCAACCCACCATCCAGGCTATCTCATTGAACTGACAGACTTCAGTCTCCCCTGCACAGTCGATTAGTTTATTGGACAAAAGAGGCAGGCAATGTAAGCGAGACAGAGAATCTAAGCGTCGTAAACAAGCTACATAGCAAATGAATAACAAAGTTATCAGAATTAATACAAAAAAAAAAAAAAAAAATACAGAAAGGGAGGGGGAAGGGGGGGGGGGGGGGGGGGGGGATGGGGGGGGGGGGGGGGGGGGGGGGGGGGGAGGGCTGAAGCGCAATGGTGAATGCATTTGAAAGCCGAGTTGATATTCTTGAGTTGGAACCGCTAGTAGGGTGGATGTGTACGGCTTGATATCCTCTTTGTCCACCCGTTGGAACCATTAGTGGGGTGGATGTGTACTTTGTCCACCCGTTGGAACCACTAGTGGGGTGGATGTGTACTCTTTGTCCACGCGTTGGAACCACTAGTGGGATGGATGTGTGTACTCTTTGTCCACCCGTTGGAACCACTAGTGGGGTGGATGTGTACTCTTTGTCCACCCGTTGGAACCACTAGTGGGGTGGATGTGTACGGCTTGATAACCCTCCTTGTCCACCAAGCGAAAATGGCCACCTGATTCTGGTCAGGGAAGATTAAGTCCGCGGAATGAAAGGGATAGGCTCCGCCCTTCGTGACGCCGTGCCCCAGCCACAGCGAACGTCTCACAGTTCACTCACTTCCCCTTCGGCCATTGGACCAAGGGACTTTTTTCCCTTTAAAATCGAATTAGTCTTCCTCCCCCCCCCCCCCCCTCCCCCTTTTAAACGGTAGCCTGAAGTCACTTCCGTTTACCAGTCCTGACACACTCAGTATGTTACAGGTACGGTCACTCCCATGGCAGATAGTGACGAACATGTTCATGGCTTCTACTGGGCACGTCTTCTTCATACAGGGACCTGACAGTGGACCACTCACTACAACCTCTCTTAGTGAGCGCGACACCAACTGGACTTAGCGGCGTGGCCCATGCCCACGACACTGCCGGGCAGCTTTACGGGCTCTGAGAGGTCAGCCACTTCGCTGTGAGGACCAGCCTCCAGGTATGACAACGTTACAGACAGTGAAGACAGGACTGTGTCGTTGGTCCTCCAGGTATGACAACGTTACAGACAGTGAAGACAGGACTGTGTCGTTGGTCCTCCAGGTATGACAACGTTACAGACAGTGAAGACAGGACTGTGTCGTTGGTCCTCCAGGTATGACAACGTTACAGACAGTGAAGACAGGACTGTGTCGTTGGTCCTCCAGGTATGACAACGTTACAGACAGTGAAGTCAGGACTGTGTCGCTGGTCCTCCAGGTATGACAACGTTACAGACAGTGAAGACAGGACTGTGTCGCTGGTCCTCCAGGTATGACAACGTTACAGACAGTGAAGACAGGACTGTGTCGCTGGTCCTCCAGGTATGACAACGTTACAGACAGTGAAGACAGGACTGTGTCGCTGGTCCTCCAGGTATGACAACGTTACAGACAGTGAAGACAGGACTGTGTCGCTGGTCCTCCAGGTATGACAACGTTACAGACAGTGAAGACAGGACTGTGTCGCTGGTCCTCCAGGTATGACAACGTTACAGACAGTGAAGACAGGACTGTGTCGCTGGTCCTCCAGGTATGACAACGTTACAGACAGTGAAGACAGGACTGTGTCGCTGGTCCTCCAGGTATGACAACGTTACAGACAGTGAAGACAGGACTGTGTCGCTGGTCCTCCAGGTATGACACGTTACAGACAGTGAAGTCAGGACTGTGTCGCTGGTCCTCCAGGTATGACAACGTTACAGACAGTGAAGTCAGGACTGTGTCGCTGGTCCTCCAGGTATGACAGTGTTACAGACAGTGAAGACAGGACTGTGTCGCTGGTCCTCCAGGTATGACAACGTTACAGACAGTGAAGTCAGGACTGTGTCGCTGGTCCTCCAGGTATGACAACGTTGCAGACAGTGAAGTCAGGACTGTGTCGCTGGTCCTCCAGGTATGACAACGTTGCAGACAGTGAAGTCAGGACTGTGTCGCTGGTCCTCCAGGTATGACAACGTTGCAGACAGTGAAGTCAGGACTGTGTCGCTGGTCCTCCAGGTATGACAGTGTTGCAGACAGTGAAGTCAGGACTGTGTCGCTGGTCCTCCAGGTATGACAGTGTTGCAGACAGTGAAGTCAGGACTGTGTCGCTGGTCCTCCAGGTATGACAACGTTGCAGACAGTGAAGTCAGGACTGTGTCGCTGTCCTCCAGGTATGACAACGTTACAGACAGTGAAGTCAGGACTGTGTCGCTGGTCCTCCAGGTATGACAGTGTTACAGACAGTGAAGTCAGGACTGTGTCGTTGGTCCTCCAGGTATGACAGTGTTACAGACAGTGAAGTCAGGACTGTGTGTCGCTGGTCCTCCAGGTATGACAGTGTTACAGACAGTGAAGTCAGGACTGTGTCGTTGGTCCTCCAGGTATGACACGTTACAGACAGTGAAGTCACAGGACTGTGTCGCTGGTCCTCCAGGTATGACAACGTTACAGACAGTGAAGACAGGACTGTGTCGTTGGTCCTCCAGGTATGACAGTGTTACAGACAGTGAAGTCAGGACTGTGTCGTTGGTCCTCCAGGTATGACAACGTTACAGACAGTGAAGACAGGACTGTGTCGCTGGTCCTCCAGGTATGACAACGTTACAGACAGTGAAGACAGGACTAGTCGACTGTGTCGGTCGGTCCTCCAGGTATGACAACGTTACAGACAGTGAAGACAGGACTAGTCGACTGTGTCGTTCGTCCTCCAGGTATGACAACGTTACAGACAGTGAAGACAGGACTGTCGTTGGTCCTCCAGGTATGACAACGTTACAGACAGTGAAGACAGGACTGTGTCGTTGGTCCTCCAGGTATGACAACGTTACAGACAGTGAAGACAGGACTGTGTCGTTGGTCCTCCAGGTATGACAACGTTACAGACAGTGAAGTCAGGACTGTGTCGTTGGTCCTCCAGGTATGACAACGTTACAGACAGTGAAGACAGGACTGTGTCGTTGGTCCCCAGGTATGACAACGTTACAGACAGTGAAGACAGGACTGTGTCGTTGGTCCTCCAGGTATGACAACGTTACAGACAGTGAAGACAGGACTGTCGTTGGTCCTCCAGGTATGACAGTGTTACAGACAGTGAAGACAGGATTGTGTCGTTGGTCCTCCAGGTATGACAACGTTACAGACAGTGAAGACAGGATTGTGTCGTTGTTTCTCCAGGTATGACAACGTTACAGACAGTGAAGACAGGACTGTGTCGTTACTCGGATAAAAAGGAGAATAGCACCAGATGGGTCTGCACCATCTTTGACTTCAATATCTGTTCAGGCCTCCGCCTTTTTTATCTTTTTATTTTAATTCAACACTGTCTTCGTTGATCTGTTCTTTTTATTTCGAGAAATGACTTTCAGTCAAAGTGTGGGTGAAAAGTTCTGTATGCTATTATTTTGCTAGCGAAATAATAATCATGTATTCGTTCCAAAAAGTAATTTCCCTTTGTTCAAAAGAGGCATCATAAACAGACAAAATTTTGTCTGTTTAATGTTACACACGGGGATATGAGGTCACATTCAACTGAAGATGATGATGAACTAGTTTACCGTACTCTAAGAAAAATTTGCATACCTCTTTCCTTTGTATGCCCTCTATGGAGTTGATTTCTTCCTTTATTTCATCGACATAACAGTGGCCGGCCATACCAGATCATCAACGAAAAAGACGTTGAAAAAAAAAAAATAAGCGGCTTAAGACTAGATAAGAAAGAAACGACATCTTTAGAATTTAACGGTAGAGAGAGAGGGGGGGAGACAGACAGACAGACAGAGATAGACAGACAGACACACACACACACACACACTCTCACACACACACACACACACACACACACACGCACACGAGAGAGAGAGAGAGAGAGAGAGAGAGAGAGAGAGAGAGAGAGAGAGAGAGAGAACAAGAATATGATTGACGACAGACCAACAGAGAGAGAGAGAGAGAGAGAGAGAGAGAGAGAGAGAGAGAGAGAGGGAGGGGAGATAAACCTATGATTTGAGGACAGACCCAACACCAGAACCCAACGTGTGGGTCACGGAGCACTCACCGCTGTACATTCCATTCTGCGCCATCTTCTTCTTCTTGTGTTTGCGCTTCCTGCAGAGCCAGATGCTGAAGATGCAGAGGGCCAGCCACACCGTGCCCCCAATGGTGCTGATCAGCATGCCCAGGAACCACGGCTCCTTCATGATGTTGCTCTGCTCCGGACCTGCCGCCACACACACACACACACACACACACACACACACACACACACACACACACACCACATACATACACACACACCACATACACACCACACCACACACACACACACACACACACACACACACACACACACACACACACACATTTTCAGTCACAAATTACTATAGTCAACCACAACGAAAAAGCCCGCATGTCTTAAAACAGCAATACGATACAAGTGTTTAAGAATTTTCAGACCAAAGACAGAAAAATGGTCAACATAGGGAAAGAAAGAAACACAACAACACAAAACCAGACGACAGTAAAGAACGACAGAACGTACATAAATAAAAAGGCACAGTCAGAGGAAGTTACAGAAGAGGTAATTAAGCTTCAGGTATCTCACAGAAGGGGGAGTATCTCTCTCTCTCTCTCTCTCTCTCTCTCTCACACACACACACACACACACACACACACACACACACACACACACACACTCTACTAAACAAGACTTGGCAGAGACAGAACCAAGTCCGCAGATTACCACCGCAAGTCATCTTAATCGAAACTCGACCCCCATCCCCACCTCCCCCACCCCCCTCCAGTGCACTTGAAGGGGAAAAAAAAAAAACAATAAAAAGGCCTCCACAACGATGAGCCGACGACATTAACAATGCCAAGTCGCTGAAGACGTTCAGTCCCTTCCTGACTGCTGATGATATCAAGGTCTGACACTGACGGGAGAAATATGGAGGGGCATGGGGTGGGGGGTGGGAAGAGACGATGGGTCTGGCATTCACGTTCATTTAAACAGGAAACTCGATGAAGATTGGGGAAGATCCGGAATGAGGCGTGGCAGAAAGTGGGGGAGGGGGGGGCAAGGAGATGATCCCTTACTATCTTCATTAACGTCTCCGGATGGCTTTGACAGTCGATTTCTGGTGGGGCAGGGAGGGCTCTGACAGTCGATTTCTGGTGGGGCGGGGACGGAGCAATGAAGAGGACTCCTAGTCAGTTCTGCCACCCGTTTATTTTAGAGGGGAGGGGGGTGGGTAGGCGCTGTCACTCAGTCACATACTATTAAAAAAAATCAGAGAGAGAGAGAGAGAGAGAGGGGGAGGGGGGGGGGGGGGGGTCAGAAGACACGACAAAATCATTTACTTGACACAAATGTTCATGTGGAGGACAGTCATCCACAATGTTTTTTTTTTTTTTTTTTTTTTACATAGATCTCGCCTCAGGTAGGATCCTCAATGCAAGGGTAAAGCTTTGAGAGAGAGAGAGACAGAGAGACAGAGAGAGAGAGAAAGAGAGAGGAAGGGTAAAGCTTTGAGAGAGAGAGAGAGAGAGAGAGAGAGAGAGAGAGAGAGAGAGAGAGAGAGAGAGAGAGAGAGAGAGAGTGTGTGTTCAGAAGACACGACAAAGTTACACGACACTATCTTTTTTTTAAAAAGATGATGACCGACTAACATGCTTTTTCTTTTGTCATCCAAATCTCGCCTTGAGTAGGATCTTCAATGTAAGGATAAAGCTTTTAAGACAATGAGAGAGAAGAAAGGGGAAAGGGGGGGGGGGGGGGGGGGGGGGACAAGAGAGAGAGAGAGAGAGAGAACAAGCACACGATATATCACGGCCTGGCATCCTAATTGTCCTCGAGTCTCTTACTATTAGCAGCATGTCCGGGTTTCCACAGACTCAAGGGGAATAACATGCCCGTTCATCCTCCCAATGGGTCTTCAAAAACAAAACAACACAAAAACGAAAAAAAAAAAGTGGGGGGGGGGGAATATAAAAGAAGGGGGGGGTGGGGGGGGGGGGGGGGGGGGGGGGGGGGGGGTGGGGGGGGGGGGGGGGGGGGGGGGGGGGGGGGGGGGGGGGGGGGGGGGGGGGGGGGTCCTATTGAAAATGGTCTACCCGAAAGGATTTATCCACCTCAGCATCCACCACGACCAACCACTGACCCCTCCCTCCCTCCCTCACTCCACCCCTCCACCTTTCTGTTTTTGTTGTTGCAAAAGTTAATAAGAGATGCGTCTCCCCCCATCCCAGCCTTTTTCCTCTGCTCCATTTTCCGCCTCTTCTCCAAGTCATTAACGGCTTTGTCCTAAGCACAAAAGAAGTCAATGTGAAGGGATGGGGAAGGGGGTACTGAGGAGCTTGAAGGGGGAGGGAGGGGGGGGGGGGGGGGGGTCCTCTGTCTTGAGCTTCTTTCGCTCAGTAATGAATGGACTTTGGTAACAACCTTTTCAGGGTCTCATCATCGCCGGCAACCCTCCCCCCTCCCCCCCCCCCTCTCTCTCTCTCTCTCCAGCTCTCAAATCCAGGGTAGCCTTTTGTTACTTTGTCAGCCGCTCTGCGTTTCTCTTTTGCAATTCTAATTAGTTGCGCCCCCCCCCCCATCCCTCCCTCCCTCCCCGCCCACCCCCCCTCCACGTTCCCCGCACACCATACCCTCCGCTCCCCCCCCCCCCCCTTTTTTTTTTTTTTTTTTTTTAAAATAACATCCGAAGTCCTTTGTTTCCAGCAACAAGCTTACGGGAATTGTTTTTCTTTCGTATATCCCTCTCCCCCTCCCCTACCCCATTCGAGGAACTTTTTTCCCGTTAAGTAGTAAAGCCGATTTAATGAACTAACAACGCTGCAGATCCCATTGGGCAAGGTCCATATTTTCTGCAACTAAACGGACCTTGATCTTGGATAAGAAAGAAGCGCTTGGCCGGGGGGAAGGGGGGGGGGGGGGGGGGGGGGTTACGAGGGGAAAGCTTTGCTACTGGATCTTCTGAAGCACGTTCTTGAATATCTATTCACAGCGCATGTCAAGAATCGTGTACGCTGCATGTGTGTGCAGTGCTGGGAAAAGGTTTCTCAAATCCTCTCGCGTTTAGGGCGTCTCAGGACGGACAAAATCCAATAACAAACAACTGGGGAAAAAAAAATTTAATGGCTGCGTCTTTGGCTGCATTCATTCTTTATACAGATTCGTTAAAATAGGTTCATTTGTTTTTACTAAGGCCCTTCTGGTTTACCAACTGACAGGCAAACAAAATAACTCATGCGTGTTCTCTCTCTCTCTCTCTCTCTCTGTGAATGCCATCTCCTTAACGACGGACACAAATACACAAAGAAAAGGCTGCGGCCGCCGCCGTCAAAGGACATCATCACTGAAATCGTTAAAAGAAACAACAGAAGAAGAGAAAAGAAGAGGAAAAAAACAAACAAAAAAAACAACAAACAAAAAACATAATAATACAGCACGAACCACCGAACAACCCAGACAACTTGGTGACAAAAAACAGTGACAGCCACTGCCACAGGCCATCTCCATCACGGCCAAAGGCAAACACACGTCGAGAACGAGGGGGAGGGAGGTGAAGAGAAAGGGAAAGAAAGAAAGAAAAAAAAATTAATGCGGCAGGCAATTTGGTCACGAACGGCAGTGACGGCAACTGCCAAAGACCCACACCGTTTCTACCACGGCGAGAACTGAAAGTAGCATGGCGGACGCGAGCTGACACATTTATGACTCGATCTAGATTTCAAGTCCTCCTCCCCGACACAAATCAAGGCAGTGTGCGTGCTTTAAAGTTACCTCTCCAAAAATGCTCCCCCCCCCCCCCCGGCGTTTTTTTCACCAACAGTAAGAGATCCCGGCCACCCAAGAGAGACCAGAACAAAGAATACAGAACACATCACCCCCTTAAAAGGAAATGAGGGCGACGTATACCAGGTAAGGTAAGGTAAGGTTGCTTATAGCCCAGCCGACCGCAAAGGGTCATATAAGGGCTGTTACCACATTAAAATCAACTCACAAGTCATAAAAAAAAAAAAACACCCCCCCCAAAAAAAAAAAAAAAAAAAAACAAAAAAAAAACCCTTCTTCATACATATCTTTAAAATACATCTTTTAAAAGCGTACCAAAGAAACTTCGTTAAACTAAACACCGATGTAATTTTGTTTGCGAAGGCTGTCAACCCACACAAGGAGCTCTCTTATACCAATGAATGCGTTCATAAATACACATTACACATACTACTGAGCAACACAAAACAGAAACACACACACACACACACACACACACACACTCACTCGAACACACACACACACACACACACACGTACACACACAGGAAGAGGGGGAGATTCAAAAATACAAGAACAAAAAAAAAAGAATGCAGAGAACTTGGAAGAGAGGAGGGCTGGCCAGGTTTCTGGGGTAACAGTTTGCACTACACAGGCTTATCTTTCCCTTCATGCCCTCAATCCTCCCCCCCCCATCCCCCAACTACCCCCCCACCCCCCCCCCCCCCCCCGTCATGCCCCATGATTGCTTGTGGTTTAGTGGTCCCCAAAAGAAATGATTCAAGCAAACTGAATCGGACAGAATCATCTTTCTGTATTGCACTTGGTGTTTACGATGGCTTTATTTTCGTTCGTTTTCTTTGTTTGTTTGTTTGTTTATTTGTTGTTTTCTGCGCGCGCGCGAGCGTGTGTGTGTGTGTGTGTGTGTGTGTGTGTGTGTGTGTGTGTGTGTGTGTGTGTGTGTCTGCGTGTGTGTGTGTGTGACAGAGAGAGAGGGAGACAGAGAAACAGAGGGATGGAGAGTGAGAAAGAGAACATAAAGCAGCGTAGGGTGGTAATCACAATAAACCCACATCAAATTTGAAAAAAAATTGCCAAGCAAATAATTTACCCCCGCTAGGGGTGTGAAAATAAAACCAGGGAGGGTCAATCCTGTCCCCTGACACCGGTTCCCCGTTCGGCGTCTCACTTTCGGCGAGGAGAAGGAAAATTCATTGGGAGCGGCGAAGATCGCGCAGCGATTAAACGTCGAGGCTGTCTCCTCTCCATTAACGTCCTGTCTGTCACCCCCCGAAGAAAACAGAACGAAGAGAAACAAAGAGAAAAAAAAAAGTTTCGTTCTCAAACAAACGTTCTTCTTTTCTTCTTTCTTTCTTTCAGCTAATCTGAGCTGTTTTCATCACGTTTCCATCAATTGCATGTCAACCCCCCCCCCCCCCCCCCCCCCCCCCCCCCTCTCCTCTCCTCTTCATCTTTTCCTCCCTTTCTTTCTTTTCCTTTGCTTTCCTTCTCAAATCCCATCTGGTCGTGACGCGAAATAGTTTAGCCTCTGTGTCCTTTCTAACCCTTTCATCTCGTAGTCATCAATGGAAACGACTGTGTGTGTGCGTGCGTGCGCGTGCGTGGGTGCGTGCGTGCGTGCGTGTGTGTGTGTGTGTGTGTGTGTGTGTGTGTGTAGATGACAGAGAGCGACAGAGTGTGCGCGCTTGTGTGTGTGAGGGACAGAGAATAAGAGAGAGAGAGAGAGAGAGAGAGAGAGAGAGAGAGAGAGTGTGTGTGTGTGTGTGTGCGCGCGTGCATTCGTGTGTGTGTGTGTGTGTGTGTGTGTGTGTGTGTGTGTGTGTGTGTGTGTGACAGAGAGAGAGAGAGAGAGAGAGAGAGAGAGAGAGAGAGAGAGAGAGAGAGCGTTTGCTTTTGTGTGGTTTTTTTTTTTTTGATTTTTTTCCTCAAAACGGCTGCTTGAAATGACGAATATTTCGCCTCAAGTGATACGGGCTCCACCACTCCAAATGATGATCATTGTGCCAGCGCCACTGCTTGGTCCTCGGCCTGCCCTCGTCGGACCTGAAGGCGGCGCCGGTGTCCATGGTGACTCAGCCATCTTGCAGTGGTGGGTTCGCCTGTTGCCATGGAGAATTAGGAGGGAGGTACACCAGGCCTACACAACACGTCATGCACGGTGTGCTGACGTTATGTCATAATGCCATACGCACCTGTAATTCATGTCAGCCAGGGTCAATTACGATTCTTCAAACCGTGTCACGGCAGCGCAGTCAATACATAAGACGACCAGACACGGAATAACATCCACTTTGTCTTCCATCATCATCATCATTATTATTATCATCATCATCATGATTATTATTGTGGAACAATTTGGAATAATATTCTCTCTGCATCACTATTTCATTTTCCATTATCATTATCATCATCATTATTATTATTGTGGGACAATTTGAAATAAATATTCTCTCTGCATCACTATTTCATTTTCCATTATCATCATAATCATTATTATCAACATCATGACTATGATGTGACATTAGCTGGGTAGCGGTGGGGCTGTGTACTGCCGACCACAGCGGACGACAGTCAAACTCTCACCATGGCCTTCTGGGTTTTCACATCAATTGTTCAAATTCAGTCACGACTGTTCGGCAGGATTATTTGGAATGTGAAAAACTAACAAAGAAAAACGACAAACGTACGCATGCATGCATGCACGCGCGCACACACACACACACACACACAAACACGCACGGACACACACACGCACGCATGCACGCGCGCGCACACACACACACACTCACTCGAGAAACACTTCGTTCCGCGCCATCATCTTTAAAAGAACGCACGTGAAATCCGCTGGCCGATGGAAACTGCCATGGGAGACATACAGCAGGGACAGACCTAAGTCCCATCATATCAAACCCCCCACCCCACCCCACCCCACCCCACCCCTTGGCCTCACTCCTGCCACCCTCCCCTCCCTCTCCTCTCTCCAACGCCCTCTCCTCCTCCTCCTCCCACCCCCATCCCGATTCCACAACGGAGCCACGGGCTCACGCCGCTGTGAGCCACTGTCGGTTCCATCCCCAACCCTCATTTCTCAGCACCCTAAGCGACCCTAAAAACTCCTCGGAAGTCATCTCCTTCCCCTGGACCTGACCTCGGGGGCCGCCCAATGACTGAGCTGATGGGGAAGAAAGAAATGAAGAAAAAAAGAAAAGAAAAAAAGGAAGAAAAAAAAAATGAGAAGAAACGAAAAAGCAACAGTAACGAATGAAACAAAGTGGGAGAAAGGAGGGAGGGAGGAGGGAGCCGGTGGAGGGAGGAGGGACGATAGGGGGGCACGCGAGGAAATCCCATCTTCCGTTACCTCCAAGCTGCCTTACTTCCGCACGCGCCGCCGCCACCCACACCCTCGCTCATCTTGTCACGCGGCGCGTGCTGTGGCCCACTCGCCAGAGTAGACGTTGCATGGACACTGTCGGTGGGGGAAAATATTCATGTTCTTTTTTTTTTTTTCTTTCAATTTTCTTCTGGCCTTGTAATCCACTCATTCTATTCTGCTGATAAGGGCTCCCGTTTTCCTTCCATTTTTGTTTCAACCCTCAATATATTATTCCGATGCTGTCAAAAATCCGTACAGCCGAGCCGGTTGCGGTGACCATTACAAGCCCCCCCCCCCCCAACCCCCCCCCCCCCCCCCCGCTTTGTAAAAAGCTGTAAAAATCCGTGCTTGCTATCAGAAATGAGCACAAAAACAAACACCATCTCACACACACACACACACCTCCCACACAAATAAGCAGAAACAACAACCGATTAATCTCACGGCCGAATCAAGGAGATACTCGCTCCCCTCCCCTCCCCCCATCCCATCTTAACCAACGCAGTCTACCACCTCCACCTCAAAAAGGGCACATCAAAGTGCCAATCGTTCCGTTTAATTATGTTCTCTCCAAATTTAAACACAGAGAGACAGGGGAGAGCGAGAGCGAGAGACAGGGATGGGGGGGGGGGGGGGGGGGGGGGGGGACAGAGAGAGAGAGGGGAAGAAAGAAAGACAGAGAGAGAGAGAGAGGACGAAGTAGAAGAAACTGACAGAATAGGATCAAAACAAACAAAATAAGGGTGGTGATCTTTATAGCCAGGCCGATCGCGGGAAGCCGTCAGGACTGAAGGTTTTTTTTTTCATACAGAAGGCTTCTCCAGTAGAGAGAACACGGCGACCCCCACCCCTGGTGTCTGCAACCACGTTGGACCTTTTGGTGTCGGAGTACATCAACTGAGCAACTATGGAAAGAGCATCTACACACAGTCCCTATACAATCACGCCCGCTCTCTCTCTCTCTCTCTTTCTCTCTCTTTCTGAGACATACACACGTCCTCGAACACACACACAAACGCGCGCACGCATATATCTACTCTCTCTCTCTCTCTCTCATCAATCGCTACCATCAATCCAATACCAGTATCAATCTCCAGAAAACTTTTCCAGCTGACAGAGGTAGGGTAAGGAACGAATAGCGGCGCGAAGAGGAAGTGGGAAGTTTCTGAGTGTGTGGGAGTGAAAGAGAGGTGCGCTTTAGACAGGGGTGAGGTAGGTGGAGGGGGGGGGGTGGGGGGGATGGGGGGGGGGGGGGGGGGGGGGGGGGGGGGAAGGAAAGCGGCATTAATAAAAAACGATAATACAAGAGAAACCCTCGTTCTCTCCCGGCAATTTGACAAAGCACCAGTCTTTTCCACGTTGGCGGCTCCATTTTGGAGAAGAAAAAAGGATACAGAAATCACAACAGCGAGACACACACACACACACACACACACACCGCACGCAGTCACACACACACACAAACAAAAAAAGGGAGAGAAAAAAGGACGTGACACTACAGAGTCAGTGCCGTGCCCTCACCTCATCTCCCGCTCCTCCCCTCCCCCCCCCTCTCTCTCTCTCTCTCTCCCCGCCCATGAGTCACACGTGCAGCGCACGCGCCTGACTGACCTCGTTTTTGTTTTCCCTCCCCTCCCCTCCCCTCCCCCTATCTGCTGAGCCTCTCCCGTCAGAGATGGAAGAGGATTGAGAGATTCTTAACATACACCAATCCACCCCTCTCCCCCCCACCCCCTTCCTTTTTAAAATCATGTGTCCTCTTCCCCTACCATTCCACCTCTCTCGATCTGTGTGTATGCGTGCGTGCGCGCTTGTGTGTCTGTGTGTGTAAGCGTGCATATGTGTGTGTGTGTGTGTGTGTGTGTGTGTGTGTGTGTGTGTGTGTGTGTGAATAAAGAGAGAATGTGTGTGTATGCGTGCACGTGTGTGTGTGTGTGTGTGTGTGTGTGTGTGTGTGTGTGTGTGTGTGTGACAGAGAGACAGAGACAGAAACGTACCAGCTGTTTGACCGACCCCCATAAACAGATACAATTTAAGCGTAGTCGAACGTTTCGTATCTCTCTTAAAAACACGTATCCTGCGAGTTCTTACAAACGATGCCGAGTTTTGCAGCTTTCAGTTGTCACGCCACCCAACCCCCCACCCCCCCCCCCCCCCTCCCCAAACAAATTCTCGATTCAATGCAGCAAACGAACATGAAAGAAGCATTTGATGTCGTGCGCCTCCCCCTCCCCCTCCCCCCCCCCCCCCTCTCCGTTCACCACCCTTACCCTACTTTAAAGACATGACCAGCGAGAAACAGGGCAGATACGTACCCCATTATTACTTGCTCGTTGTACTTTCCATTCGTTTTTCTTTCCTTCCATTTTCCTTTTTTTTTATCGTGAAAAAAAGAAAACATGCTCCATTCCTTGCATACAAATTTGTGCCGAAGGCGGCGAAAGAGGGTCACGACATACACGGCGATTTGCGTGTGGCCGCATTGCCCAACATACGAAGGACAGAGAGAGAGAGAGAGAAGAGAGAGAGAGAGAGAGAGAGAGAAGCGGTAGATGTCGGTGTGCAGCCTACTTTTCAAGCCTCCCCCCCCCCCCCCTGTCAGAACGCACCCCTCGGTCCCATCAGTCAGCTTGCTTCCACCCCCCTCCCTTTATGTTCCTCAGTCCTCCCTGCTACCCTCGCCCCCCCCCCCCCCTCCCCCAACACACACGCACATGCACCTACTCTGTGTGTGTGTGTGTGTGTGTGTGTGTGTGTGTGTGTGTGTGTGTGTGACGTGTGTGTGTGTGAGTCAGAGAGAGAGAGAGAGAGAGAGAGAGAGAGAGAGAGACGAGAGAATGTGTGTGTGTGTGTGTGTGTGTGTGTGTGTGTGTGTGTGTGTGTGTGTGTATCAAGATTTCTCAACTGCTGTAGTTTTCCTATTTCGCATTTATTAATGGTCTTTCATGTACGATGCATCATTTCTATTCTCAGTTTAAAGAAAGAAAGAAAGTTAAAAAAAAAAACAAACAAACAAAACCAACCAACCAACCAAACAAAACCGGAAAATACCCTCTTCTTCCCCCTCCCTCTCTTGTGCCCCCCCCCCCCCCCCCCCCAATCCTATCTCTCTCTCAAATCCTTTGATTAGCGTAGTGTTACAGGTATGGAAGGCGGGAAAGAAAAAGGAGGACATGTGAAAATAAATGAAAGTCACACACACACACACACACACACACACACACACGCGCGCGCGCGCGCTCTTACATTGATAATCTTCCTCCTACCCCTTAACTCCTCCATCTCCGCTCCATTTTCCTATCCCACCCTCCTTCATATCGCAGTCTAAACAGCGTTGTTTCTGTTCTTTTTCTTTTTTTTTTTTTAAAGGAAGAAAATGAAACTAGAATCGTTACGTTAACAAAAAAAAAAAAAATCTTTTGGCTGAAGTCAATAATAATGGAAAATGACACCCAATGGGTCCCCCGAGGGGACAAACTTTGGCGGGAAAGGGTAATGCATATGAGAGAGAGAGAGAGAGAGAGAGAGAGAGAGAGAGAGAGAGAGAGAGAGACTGCAACACTGAGAGCAGAGAGCAAAAAAAGCCAGCGTCGATGGCATACAAGGGATTGATGGAGCAAAGTGTTGGTGTCCCCTGGCTCGTGCCCCCCCCCCCTCCTCCTCCTCCCCCGTTCCTCCTCTACTAGCCCCCCCCCCCCCCCCTCTCTCCCGCCCCTCCCCAAGGAGGACTGAACATCGCTCTAAAACAGCCGGGGCTGATCCAACGTCCGTGGACAACAGATTTCTGACGGCAGTAACCTTCAGACGGAAGGTACGCGTAAGTCTCCCTCCTCTTGTGCTGTGCAGCTAGAAGAAGGGTGGGTGGGTGGGTGGTGGTGGGGGGGTGGTGGTGGAGGGATAGGGGTGGATGGGTTGGAGGGGTAGTGTATGGGAGGGGTGGTGGTGGTGTGTGAAATGTGGGGGGGGGGGGATTGGGGGGGGGGGGGGGGGGGGGGGGAGAAGGAGGAGAGTGGACACAGAGGTGAAGGGGGGGAGGGCGGTGGTGAAGAATGAGGATGGATAGATTTGTTAGCGGCACAGAGAGAGAAGAGAAGGGGGGGGGGGGGGGAGATGAAATAAGAGGAAAGTTACAGTGAAAAGAAAAAGGTCAAGAGGAAGACAAGGGTGGGGGAGTAAAGTCCAAAGAGGGGGTGTGGGGGACAAGCAGGGAAGGGGGAGAGAGAGAACGTGGAGGAGGACGAACAAGAGAGGCAGACAGGACAGAGATGCACAGGAATAGAGGAAGCGCAGAGGGGAGGAGGAGGGAAGGGGAGGGGAGGGAGGGGGGGGGGGGGGGGGAAACAGTTCAACCCCCCACCCCCCTCCCCCCTGAAAACCGTTTCTCTCAAACTTTGTCCAACAGTTCAAAAAAGTTCCGACTAATGAAATTACTCGCCATACCATGTGCTGTGGAGCAAAACGTGCGCAACCTACCCGCGGGACCGCATAAAAAAACACCAAACCCTTCCCCCACTCCTCCCCCTTCACACACACACACACACAAAGACAGAAAAGAAAAGGGAAATGGGGGACTAACATGTGACGCAACTAGAAAGATTGGGAAAAAGCGGGTTCGCGGGGTAAAGGGGGAAGGGTTTGAGAGAAAACTGCCATATAAAGTCGCGCAGCAGAACAAATCGCTTTCTATAGCCGAGAATTTTCTACTTGCCCCCCCCCTTCCATTAGTGAATTTGTACGCCACAATGGTCAATGCTGGAGACCGCCCTCCCCCTCCATCCTCTCTCTCTCTCTCTCTGTGTTAAGCTTGCCAGCTAGCTCACAAGCAAAAGAACGGTACGAACACACAGTCTCTCTGTTAACTTTAACTGACATACTCCAAAATATGCACGCACGCACAAAACGCGCGCGCGCGCGCGCACACACACACACACAAGAGAGGAAAAAAAGGGGTGGTGGTGGTGGTGGTGGCGGTACTACTACTCCACAGAGGGGTATAGTACGACTCGCCAACAAACAGACCGAGAGAAGAGCAGCTATCACCTACAACAGCCAATCCGTCAAGCAGTAAAGTAAAAAAAAAAAAAGTAGGACTGCACAAAAAAAAATATCAGAATATGCGTTGCATTACTGACGGCCTTTCGAGAAAGCGGAGGAGAATGTCTGTCCAAAAACCAGGAGGAATTGGAAGAGGATGCGAATGCGAATGTTCCCCTGAAGGTAAACATGGTTAAAGATACAGGGGCTTTTTTTTCTTTTCACAGCATGCACACGCAGGAAAACCACGAACATGACAAATGACAACACCAACCGCGCGCGCACGCGCGAGCACACACACGAACGCGCGCGCGCGCGCACACACACACACACGCGCGCGCGCGCGCGCGTGCATACCCACACAGAGGGAGAGAAGGTGGAGAGAGAGAGATAGGGAGAGACAAGGACAGAGAGAACGGAAGAGAGAGGGGGTGGGGAGAGAGAGAGAGAGGGAGAGAGAGAGAAAGAGAGACAGAGAGAGAGAGAGAGAGACAGACAGAAAGAGACAGACAGACAGACAGAGACAGAGAGAGAGAGAAGAGAGAGCAAGCAGAAAAGTGAATAAGAGAGAGGAGAGAGAAAGGCACAGATAGAGACAGAGAGGGAGAGACAGACAGAGACAGAGAGAAAGACAGAAGGACGGACAGACATAGCAAGGGGCAGACAAACAGACACAGCAGAGAGACGGGCATGTCGGCATTACTACGGACCACACATCACATCAGAAAGTAGGCCAGAAATCCCCAGCATGCCCCCACTCACCCACGACAAAGGTCTTGCTACAGGCCAGAAATCCCCAGCAGTGCCCCCCACTCACCCACGACAAAGGTCTTGCTACAGGCCAGAAAATCCCCAACAGTGCCCCCACTCACCCCACGACAAAGGCCTTGCTACAGGCCAGAAATCCCCAGCAGTGCCCCCACTCACCCACGACAAAGGTCTTGCTACGGACCAGAAATCCCCAGCAGTGCCCCCACTCACCCACGACAAAGGTCTTGCTACAGGCCAGAAATCCCCAGCAGTGCCCCCCACTCACCCACGACAAAGGTCTTGCTACAGGCCAGAAAATCCCCACCAGTGCCCCCACTCTCCCCACGACAAAGGTCTTGCTACAGGCCAGAAATCCCCAGCAGTGCCCCCACTCACCCACGACAAAGGTCTTGCTACGGACCAGAAATCCTCCCCCAGTGCCCCCACTCACCCACGACAAAGGTCTTGCTACGGGCCACGAATCCCCAGCAGTGCCCCCACTCACCCACGACAAAGGTCTTGCTACAGGCCAGAAATCCCCACCAGTGCCCCCACTCACCCACGACAAAGGTCTTGCTACGGGCCACGAATCCCCAGCAGGCCCCCCCACTCCCCACGACAAGTACAGGCCAGAAATCCCCAGCTGCCCCCCACTCACCCACGACAAAGGTCTTGCTACAGGCCAGAAATGCCCAACAGTGCCCCCACTCACCCACGACAAAGGTCTTGCTACGGACCAGAAATCCTCCCACCAGTGCCCCACTCACCCACGACAAAGGTCTTGCTACGGGCCACGAATCCCCAGCAGTGCCCCCACTCACCCACGACAAAGGTCTTGCTACGGGCCACGAATCCCCAGCAGTGCCCCCACTCACCCACGACAAAGGTCTTGCTACAGGCCAGAAAATCCCCAGCAGTGCCCCCCACCCACGACAAAGGTCTTGCTCCACACACCCCACCCCGGTGGGGGTCCTGGCAGCCAGGCGGATGCGGTAGGTCAGGTCAGGGTCCACGTTCTGGATGCGGACGCTGCTGGTGGAGTCGTCCGTCGACACGCTGCAGTTGTGCGACCGGTCGTCGTCGATGCAGTAAATCTGTTGCGCGCGCGCGCACACACACACACACACACACACACACACACACGCACGCACACACACACACACACGCAACGGTCAGAATTCCATCATCGAGAATTCAGTTATCACACACACACACACTGTAGCCACACATAACGGTCAGAATTTTATCTTCAACAGTTTAATCAGCTTACACACACACACACACACACACACACACACACACACACACACACATCGTCCTGGCGCATGAAAAGACGCGGATTCTCGTTCTCCTTCAGCATGCCGTCCAAACTTTCAGGGGAGAGCACTTTTCTCTATCTAGCATGAGTCAGTTCTTTCCCCTGCCTCCAGTCGGCAGCCTGGCTGTTGTCAGATTTGGAAAGCCCCCCCCCCCCCCCCCCCCCCCCCCCCCCCCCCCCCCCCCCCCCCCCCGGGACAACTTGACTTCGTGTCATCATAAACTATGACTCCCTTGTGAAGGGATCTGAAATGAAGTACAGCTTCCAAGCCCATCCCCCACCCCCCACTCCTCCCCATCCCCCTTCGGAGTTGTCCGCCCTTCCATCGTATTCCATTGTGTTTCCTCTCCTTTGATTTTAATGCACCCAACTCGGCGCTTTTCGCGTTTCCAGTCGGCTGCAAGACACTCGGAGACGGATTGGATGGCACAGCAGACTCTGCGGGAGGGGAACGGTTGGGGGTGGGGGGGGGGTGGGGGGTGAAGGGGGGAGGGATTGTTGCCTACGGCCAAGATCACCGAACGTCCGACCTTTAGGATGCAAAGTCTGTGACTGAGTAGTTGAAAGGGCGGTGCGTGTGTGTGTGTGTGTGTGTGTGTGTGTGTGTGTGTGTGTGTGTGTGTGTGTGTGTGTGTGTGTGTGCGTGCGTGCGCGCGCGCGCGCGTGTGTCTGTATGTGTCTGTGTGAACGTGTGTGTGTGTATGTGTTGTGTGTGTGTGTGTGTGTGCGTGTGTATGTGTGTGCGCGCACGCGCGTGTGTGTATGTGTGTCCGCGTGCGCGCCACGCGCATACGCGCGGGCAGCGTG
The DNA here is from genome assembly GCA_016801955.1 of Conus betulinus. Classification (NCBI taxonomy): domain Eukaryota; kingdom Metazoa; phylum Mollusca; class Gastropoda; order Neogastropoda; family Conidae; genus Conus; species Conus betulinus. The sequence continues at coordinate 356,645 of JADBJO010002723.1, forward strand.
TGTGTGTGTGTGTGTGTGTGTGTGTGTGTGTGTGTGTGTGTGTGTGTGTGTGTTATGTGTGTGTGTGTGTGTTTTCTGCCTCCCTCCTGACACCATAGCAGCAGTCGGCAGAAGACTGGGCACGGCGAAACGACGCACATGTCACCCACATCACAAACACCACATCACACAGTGTAACCATGCCCTACACAAATAAGTATCAACGCCAACACACACACATATCACCCACATGACAAACACCACATCACACAGTGCAACCACGCCCTACACAAAGAAGTATCAACGCCAACACACACACGTCACCCACATCACAAACACCACATCACACAGTGCAACCACGCCCTACACAAAGAAATATTAACCCCAACACACTCACTCACACACACACACCACACACACACACACACACACACACACACACACACACACACACACACACACACGCACGCGCCACACACTGACTGAAACCATTTATTGTCAGATTAACCGTAGGTTGTACTGACGTTTTAAACAAAATTAATAGCACAAATTCAGAAAAGTAAACTTAAAGTAAAACATTCTAAATATAAAAAATAAAATGAGACACTGTCGATTTATTACTTCAGAGATGACAAAATTGCGAAGAAATGAATATACAATACTTCAATAGAATTACACGCGCCACACACACACACACACACGACAACACACACACACACTACACACACACACACACACACACACACACGACACGCACGCACGCGCGCACACACACACACACACACACACACACACACACACACACACACACACACACACTACTGACTGACTGAAACCATTTACTGTCAGATTAACATAGTGTTGTACTGACGAACACACACACACACACACACACACACACACACACACACACACACACGCGCGCGCCCATCTTCTCCAGGACATGATGTCTAAACCCCACATACAACACGGGCTCCTGCGCAGCCTTACCTCGTAGCCCTCCACCTCTCCGGCGTGCTGGGACTTGGGCGGGGTCCAGCGTATATGGATGGTGTTGTCCTCCTTGTGGATCACTATGTTCTCTGGAGGGGTGGACGTCACTGTGCAGCACACAACGCGCAGGATAAATACAATGACCCATCATAAACACACTGACGATAATAAATACAATGACATAACAATTATGATAGTAATGACAGGTAATCAAATTTACCACGGTGTGTGTGTGTGTGTGTGTGTGTGTGTGTGTGTGTGTGTGTGTGTGTGTGTGTGTGTGTGTGTGTGTAGAACTCTCTCTCTCTCTCTCTCTCTCCCCGCCTCTTCAATATTACTTTGTATATAAACATCGCTAATGCTTTCCAGTTTTAGCAACACAAAGTTCTTTTTCACACTTTTTTTTTTTTTTTTTTGCCCCTTTTTGTACTTTCTTTCTCTGTAGCTATTTCTTTATATTCCATCTGTTCATCCGTAAGAAAGAAGGCACCATTTTCAAGTTCCTCAGTTGTCTACGGGGTGGGGTGGGGGGTTGGGGGTGGGGTTTACAGTTCTGAGTACCTCAGTTCTGGAATGAGGGTTACAGTTTCATCTTCCAAACTTCTTGACAAGAGGTTACCGTGTCAAGTTCCTTAATCATGGAAAGGAAGCTAGTCGAGTTCCTTAATCATGGAGAGGAAGCTAGTCGAGTTCCTTAATCATGGAAAGGAAGCTAGTCGAGTTCCTTAATCATGGAGAGGAAGCTAGTCGAGTCCTTAATCACGGAGAGGAAGCTAGTCGAGTTCCTTAATCACGGAGAGGAAGCTAGTCGAGTTCCTTAATCATGGAAAGGAAGCTAGTCGAGTTCCTTGATCATGGAAAGGAAGCTAGTCGAGTTCCTTGATCACGGAAAGGAAGCTAGTCGAGTTCCTTGATCATGGAAAGGAAGCTAGTCGAGTTCCTTGATCATGGAAAGGAAGCTAGTCGAGTTCCTTGATCATGGAAAGGAAGCTAGTCGAGTTCCTTGATCATGGAAAGGAAGCTAGTCGAGTTCCTTAATCACGGAGAGGAAGCTAGTCGAGTTCCTTAATCACGGAGAGGAAGCTAGTCGAGTTCCTTAATCACGGAGAGGAAGCTAGTCGAGTTCCTAATCACGGAGAGGAAGCTAGTCGAGTTCCTTAATCACGGAGAGGAAGCTAGTCGAGTTCCTTAATCACGGAAAGGAAGCTAGTCGAGTTCCTTAATCACGGAAAGGAAGCTAGTCGAGTTCCTTAATCACGGAAAGGAAGCTAGTCGAGTTCCTTAATCACGGAAAGGAAGCTAGTCGAGTTCCTTAATCACGGAAAGGAAGCTAGTCGAGTTCCTTAATCACGGAAAGGAAGCTAGTCGAGTTCCTTAATCACGGAAAGGAAGCTAGTCGAGTTCCTTAATCACGGAAAGGAAGCTAGTCGAGTTCCCTTAATCATGGAGAGGAAGCTAGTCGAGTTCCTTGATCATGGAGAGGAAGCTAGTCGAGTTCCTTGATCATGGAGAGGAAGCTAGTCGAGTTCCTTGATCATGGAAAGGAAGCTAGTCGAGTTCCTTAATCATGGAGAGGAAGCTAGTCGAGTTCCTTAATCACGGAGAGAGGAAGCTAGTCGAGTTCCTTAATCATGGAAAGGAAGCTAGTCGAGTTCCTTAATCACGGAGAGGAAGGTAGTCGAGTTCCTTAATCATGGAAAGGAAGGTAGTCGAGTTCCTTAATCATGGAAAGGAAGCTAGTCGAGTTCCTTAATCATGGAAAGGAAGGTAGTCGAGTTCCTTAATCACGGAGAGGAAGCTAGTCGAGTTCCTTAATCACGGAAAGGAAGCTAGTCGAGTTCCTTAATCATGGAAAGGAAGCTAGTCGAGTTCCTTAATCACTGAAAGGAAGCTAGTCGAGTTCCTTAATCACGGAAAGGAAGCTAGTCAAGTTCTTAATCATGGAAAGGAAGCTAGTCGAGTTCCTTAATCATGGAAAGGAAGCTAGTCGAGTTCCTTAATCATGGAAAGGAAGCTAGTCAAGTTCCTTAATCATGGAAAGGAAGCTAGTCGAGTTCCTTAATCATGGAAAGGAAGCTAGTCAAGTTCCTTAATCATGGAAAGGAAGGTTGAGTTTAAAGCTTCTCGAAACGAAGTTCCTAAGGTCATCGAATGGGAGGAGGGATGGGAGGAGGGGTGGGAGGGCGGGAAGAGATGGTTTTTTTTTCTTTTCCAGTTCCTCATTTCTCGAAAGGTAATAACAGGTTCAATAGTCCCATGTTCTCGACTGGTGGTTACAGATTGAACAGCTCAGCTTAAAACGTCATTACAGTTTTCAACAGTTCTGGAAAGGCGTTTACAGTTTCAAACTCCACATTTCTTGAAAGGGAGTAACTCTTTCTGTTCCATCGATTCTTCTTGAAACAGGGTCCCACTTTCGAGCTTCCTCATTTCTTGAAATATGAGGTAGCACTTCCTAAAATTCCTGAGGAAATGACCCCCCCCCCCCCCCCTCCTCCCCATCCCCTACCCCTGCTTCCCTCCGTCCCCTTTCACAGATCCTAAAGATTCTGATAATCCATGGGAATCACGACGGGCCCTGTTTGATCCTAAAAGGGTCTGATAATCCATGCCAATCACGTCGGGGCCTCTTAGACCCTAAAGGTTCTGATAATCCATGGGAATCACGACGGGGCCTCTTAGACCCTAAAGGTTCTGATAATCCATGGGAATCACGACGGGGCCTCTTAGATCCTAAAGGTTCTGATAATCCATAGGAATCACGACGGGGCCTCTTAGACCCTAAAGGTTCTGATAATCCATGCCAATCACGACGGGGCCTCTTAGACCCTAAAGGTTCTGATAATCCACGCCAATCACGACGGGGCCTGTTAGATCCTGAAGGTTCTGATAATCCACACGCCAATCACGACGGGGCCTCTTAGACCCTAAAGGTTCTGATAATAATCCACGCCAATCACGACGGGCCCTCTTAGACCCTAAAGGTTCTGATAATCCACGCCAATCACGACGGGGCCTCTTAGACCCTAAAGGTTCTGATAATCCATAGGAATCACGACGGGGCCTGTTTAGATCTGAAGGTTCTGATAATCCACACGCCAATCACGACGGGGCCTCTTAGACCCTAAAGGTTCTGATAATCCACGCCAATCACGACGGGGCCTCTTAGACCCTAAAGGTTCTGATAATCCACGCCAATCACGACGGGGCCTCTTAGACCCTAAAGGTTCTGTATGCAGGCGAGGGACGCCGTACCTCTAACAACAAAATTACAAACAAAATCCAATTCATATCCAGCAAGGAATCCGACACACCACCAGGACATACAGGCGGGCTTTGCAACAAGGCCATCCGTGGACCAGCCTCGCGGACTCATTTATCTACGCTGTTTCCGTTTTCTTCTTCCTATTCTTTTTTTTTTTTTTTTTTTGGACGTGTCTTGAAAAAGTGATTTACTTGTGCCAAACTTTCGCAACTTGAGTCTACA
>JADBJO010002723.1:368603-373603 GCA_016801955.1 Conus betulinus
CAGACAGACAGAGACGGACAGGACAGAGACGGACAGACAGAACAGGAAAAACAAAGCGAAGTGGGAAACAACCAAGCGTTTAGCTGAGTTTCTTTTGGTTTTCGCCATAAACAAGATTAATCTCGCTAGGGGTCGCAAAGAACACTTGCGTGGGTGTGGGTGAAATGTTACACTTGCGACGTTTTGAGCTCTAGGAAAGAAAATTCTCGCAATTCCACGCGAGAGAAAAAGGACTGAGAGAAACGGGTGTATCCAATGGAACAATCGGCACCGGCGCTAACGTGTCACAGATAGCAACGCCCAGTGAACTAGACGAACTTCTCAAATCGGTAACAGATGCATTCTTGTGCCCGTGCCAGATTGGGGGGAACGTGTGTGTGTGTGTGTGTGGTGTGTGTGTGTGTGTGTGTGTGTGTGTGTGTGTGTGTGTGTGTGTGTGTGTATGGTGTGTGTGTGTGTGGTGTGTGTGTGTGTGTGTGTGTGTGTGTGTGTGTGTGTGTGTGAGTGGGTTCATTTTGTTACTGTCACTGTTCAGTTTGCATTAGGGACCAGAGCATTCTGGCAGCCCCGTTATCACACTGTCCTCAATTTGATCTGGTCATGACGACTGCACTGATGTGATGTCCATCTTTCTGCTCTGCATACAGACAGGTAAGAGAGAGAGAGGACAGAGAGAGAGAGAGAGAGAGAGAGAGAGACAGACAGACAGACACACAGAGAGACAGAGACAGAGTAAGGCCTGGAGATAGCAATTAAGTGAGAGACAACAAGAAGAAAGAGCGAGAGACAAAGGATGAGAGAGTGACGGAAGAAGAACAAATAAAACAGTCACACACACACACACACACACACACACACACACACACACACACACACACACACACGCGCGCGCGCACACACGCACGCACGCACACACTCACACACACACACACACACACACACACACACACACCACACACACACACACACACACACACACACAACACACACACACACCCCCCCCCCCCACATTTCTGCTCCCCCTCACCTTTGACAGTGACGGTGGCCAGGGCTTTCTCGCTGCCCAGCACGTTAAGGCCCTGACACACGTACTGACTCTCGTCCTCGTATTGCACGTCCCGGATTCGCAGCGTGCCGTCCTCCGACACCGTGTAGCGGCCGGTCTCGTGATTGGGGAACATCAGTTGCTGCGTGGGAGGGGGGGGGGGGGGGGGGGGGAGAAAGACAGGGAGACATGAAAATGGTAACCGTCTTCCATGCAGTAGCAAGAAGAAAAAAAAGGGCATTTCATTATTTGCCCGTGGAAAACCACGGAATAAGATTAGAGTATACATTCATCTAAGCATGTTTCTGGATAAGTGATTGCTTGTTCCTTGTTTCCACTGTTCTGGTCTGTTTGTCCATATTGTCTTACGGAACCAGCAATATTTCTTTTGAAAAAAAATGTTCCTCATGAGTAACCCTAATGCGCCATTTAAGTCTTAAAGAGTACGAATAAATGAAGAAAAAATGAAGCATCAAAACAAAAAAAAACAGAAACTAACCAAACTACCACGGTAAAAAAAAAAAGGGAGAGCGGCAGACCTTCGTCAAGGTCGAACGGATCCCGGATTCGCCATTTGATTCAGATCTCCCATCAATAATCCAAACCCAAACTCCACGGATTCGTTCTTGAGCCACGCTTCCATCTTTCCACCAAAGTTTCGTTAAATAAAGTAGTTTTTGTGTCACCTTCTGACAGACAGACAGACAGACAGACCAACAGACGCAGGTGATGACGTCACGCCATGACCCCTACCTGCTCGGTGCCCTTGCTCCAGAAGACGGTGGGCGGGGGGTTGCCGGTCACCACACACTGCAGGGTGGCTGTCCTTCCCCGGCCTACCTGCTGGTTGTGGTCGGCTTGATCAGGAAGGACGGCATGGCTGCAGAGAGAGAAAGACCAACCGAACGGTTCGTTTAAGAAGGCTTTTACTTGTTCATATTCTTTTTTTTTACCTGCTGCAGGCTGACTGCTTGTGTTGGGCAACAATGTTGATCTAAACTTGTTAAATTTAGTTAAAAAAAAAAAAAAAAAAGAAAAAAAAAAGGGGGGTGGTGTGGGGGGGGGGGGGGGGGGTGGAGAGGGGTGGGGGTAGTAAAAACACATAAAAGGTAAACACGAACTAATCAGTCATTCGCATTACTTTAGATTGGCAAAGGAAAGGCAAACAATTGTTCAAGCAGAATAAAGTCCAAAAGCTGGTCTAGCTTTGAAAAGACACGCCAAGGCACACACACACACACACACACACACACACACACACACACACACACACACACTCACTCTCTCTCTGTGTCTCTCTCTCTCTCACACACACACACTCACTTACCACCCCCCCCCCCCACACACACACACACACACTTACCCCCCCCCCCCCCCCCCCCCCCACACACACACACACACACACACACGACTTACTGTGCACGGTGAGTCTGCCCACAGCTTTGACTGTGCCGGCGGTGTTCTCGGCGATACACACGTACACCCCGTCATCCGAGACTTGAACCTTCTCGATCCACAGCGTGCCGTCATCCAGCTGCCGCGCCCTGTGCACCCGATCCACCCGTCACTCAGCCAATAAGTCAGTCAGTCAATGCGTCAGTCAGTCAATCAAAGCCTTAGCATACATTCAGCACACAGCATCAAATTTTAACAGGAGGAAGAAACACACACGAGGATGAAAGGCCCATTACTGCTGTAGAATTTGCCCTCTCATTGTCTGATAACCTCCCTTGGGTGTTTCCCCAGTGTCTATTTTGGGTTTATCACCGCGTTTATCTTGGAAGCAGTCGAGAGCGAGATTCCAGTGAGAGTGGTTGCTGGATTTCACATAAACAACAATAAGAGCAATAAAGAATCGCGTGACTGCGTTGTTTCCAACGGGGAACCTGGGTAAGCAAAACTCTCAGCGTTTTACCACAGCGTGTACGTGGCAGCCAAGAAGAAGAACAAGTTTCTTTCAGCGTGAGACTTCCCACAATTCACTGCGGTTTCAGATTTCTTGGAAAACAAATCGAGCCTGCTCTTACGTAACGTAAGCTGTTCGGCACGTAAACAGTCTCCGTGTTCTGACAGCAGGTGCGAATGGGAAGACCACAGCGGATCGCTGCCTGTTGTCTCTCTATTTCCTTGTGGCATCGATGTTACAACAATTTTCATGTGAAACTAATCAAGGTCAAGTTCAGTCATCAGACAGCAAACCACGCGATCATTAGTCACTAAGTCAGTCAGCCAATCGACCACCCCATCAGTCAATACAGTTGACAGCCCGGTCACGTGACAGGTTTCTAAATTTGCCATCCTCAATTCATGGATCGGTGAGCGGGTGAATTTTGTGTGTGGATGATCTAGCACGAAGGAAACGGCTAACAGCTTTTTCTTGCTATTCTTAGTATTAGGAGTATCATGGGCGGTTTTACACAGTTTGTGGATATAAAACGACCTCACACGTTATGGAAATGGCATACAGCTTTCTGTTAAGCACGATTTCTCGTGGACATTGAACGGTTGTGCAGATAACGGGAACAAGGTGACTTGCGGGGTTCTCCCTGAGACTACGTCACACGTCTTCAGCGAAACAGCTTTCAAATGCTCCTTTGCTCAACTTTTCTAACTATTTGAAATGGCGTGGTTCGCAGGACGGGGGGGGGGGTGGGGGGGGGGGGGGGGTAAGGGTCACTGTCGTATGACCTACGCTTTACACAGGATCCCACAAATCCGTTTTGACGAGTGTCGCCAAATGCTGGCTATCACCCGAATCTTCAAAACGAACTGCAATGAAGAGGTCTGCGACATCGAACCCACAACTGCTGTCACAGCATCAAAACATCAACTGATGACTCCATCACAGCAAACAGTTGAAAATCTGCGGTTCAATCAGGCTCCGCGACAGTAGCGGGACTCTTAATGTAACACTTTTCATGACTCTCCCTGATACATTACTCAATACCCTGGACCAGCTGCAGCCCCAGGACACAACAGAACAAACACTAGAAGAGTACACGGGGGGAACGCAAACCTCAACCGACGCGGAACGGACAAATAACCCTGCGCAACGGATCCGCAGCAAAACTGCAAGAGTAAGTCCTGGGATCATAATTCGACCTAAAAAAAAAAAAAAAAAACAACTTCGTTAAAATCAGTTCATCGCTGTTTTGCGTAATTTTGTGGCCAGAAAAATCAACCAACAAACGAACAGAAGCGGATAAATATGGAATCAGCTGGGCGGAAGTCACCAAACGTACTCACCTTCCAAAAGGAATGCGGCCATATTCTTTTTGCCACTGGATGGTGGGGCGGGGGGGTGGCGCTGCATTTCAGTTCCACAGTGTCGTTCTGGCATTTGTGTCGCTTCTAGCGGGCATGAACGCTCGGCTTTCAGTTCCACAGTGTCGTCTTCTTTGGCAATGACGTCATCGGGCGAAACGAAAAACGTCGGCTTCTCTGCAATCACAGAATGCAGGTTTATTCAGTGTGTCGATTTTCGGTGAAGGGCGGCTACTGTTTGTCTGACAGAATTTCCTTCTTGTGTTTCCTCTCTCTCTCTCTCTCTCTCTCTCTCTCTCTCTCCTCTCTCTCTCTCTCTCTCTCTCATCATTGTCCTTCCTAATCTTTGGGTCCAATCCTTTCAGCGCTACTTTTTACAACAATAAAAAAAAAAAGAAGAAAAAAAGGGGGGGTGGGGGGGGGGGGGGGGGGGGGGGGGGGGGGGGGAACCGTAATCCCGTAATAATCTCCCTTTCATGTTTGTTCGATCTAACCTCTCTCTGAGGAGATTCCTTTTTGTTCTGTTCCTTTTCATGATAGCTTAATTCCGTTTTGATTAACGATCAAGGTCGGTTTAGAGAAAATCCACAGCCTTTGACCCATATTTTTTTTTTATTACTTCTTGTCTTCCCCTCCACCCCACCCCCCCTCCAACTCCCCCCATCCACACACTTCCAAAATTTTATAATTG
>JADBJO010002723.1:378603-380879 GCA_016801955.1 Conus betulinus
TTACCGCTATGTTGAAGTGTATCAGAATGAATATGGATGGCGATCACGATTATTAGAAAAAAAAAAAGGAAAAACAATGGAGCCCCCCCCCCCCCCCCCCCCCCCCCCCCGCATGAACACCCAAGGGACATGAATTCAGAACAGCACGGACTAGACACTTTCCTAGCCCCTCCTCCTCCTCCATCCTCGTTCATCGTCCACCCCTATTTAACCCCTCCAGAACAGCGATGAGTCAGGGAGGTTGAAAGCGGCGGGAGTGGAGGAGTGGAGGGGGGATGCAGTGGTGAGAAGGGTGAATGAAAGGGGGGGGGGGGGGGGGGGCAGGAGGGGAGGGAAAGGGGGAGAGGTTAGAGGTTGACCCGTTGAAGCAAAGTCTTGTTAGAAATCACATTCATCATCACTGTGTTGAACTCGTCCCACTCCCCCCATCCACCCTTCTCTCTCTCCCCCCCCCTTCTCTGTCTCCCTCTCTCTCTCTCTGTAACTGTCTGTCTCTCAGTCAACTGGTGCTGAAATTCCGGTTTTTTTTTTTTTCTCGCTTCATTAAAAAAAAGTCATTAGTTTGTTCTCTCTCTCTCTCTCTCTCTCTCTCTCAGTCTGTCTCTCTACTCTGTCTGTCTATCACTCATCAAATGGTCAATGGTGCTGAAATTCCGTTAAAAAAAAAAAAAAAATTTGCTTCATTAAAAAAAAAAAAATCGTTAGTTTGTTCTCTCTCTCCTCTCTCTCTCTCTCTCTGGGCCATACATATGTGACAAACACAACCAAGTATGGTTCTACTCTTGTGTCGCCGCCACAAGACGAAAGGAGACTCTGGGACAGGATTATTCACTTCGTCTTCCACATTCTGTGGGACAGGATTATTCACTTCGTCTTCCACATTTCTGTCCTCTCTACCAGCATCCACAAGATTGTCTATACGGGGAGTGTACATGAGCGCGCGCGCACACGCACACACACACAGGACACAGAGACGCGCGCGCGCGCGAGCGCGACAGCGCACCCACACTCTCGACAATTTTTTTTCTCTAGGTCGAATCAAGCGCCACTACACAAAAAACATGAAGCGATCGTCGCCCGGGACAGCTAGAAACAGTTGCCTCCCTTCCCCTGTGACTCGCACCGAACAAGTAGTTTTTTGGTTTTCCCACTTCCTACTTGCTACCAGAGAGCGAGCGAGATTGCAAAGCCCCCCCCCCCCCCCCCCCCCCCCCCCAACTCTCACCGTCCACACACACACGCACGCACTCACACGCACGCACAGACAAACGCACGCGCGCGCGCGCGCGCGCACACACACACACACACACACACAACACACACTCAAACGCAGATCGTGTATTGTGTCTTGGCCCTCTTCGCTGCCCCAGGGCTTCCCTCTCATCAAAAATGGATAGAAGTTCAATTTCATTCCCCATTCATTTCCCATTTGTGTCCGTTCAAAAAAACAAACAACGGGAACACGAGGGTGGGCTGGTGGAACCGACGTTGATTTGTTTTCAATGGATGTGCCTGCACGCGCGCTTGCTTGCTTTGTGTGTGTGTGTGTGTGTGTGTGTGTGTGTGTGTGTGTGTGTGTGTGTGTGTGTGTGTGGGTGCGTGTGCGTGCGTGCGTGCGTGCGTGCGTGCGTGTGTGTGTGTGTGTGTGTGTGTGTGTGTGTGCGCGCGCGCGCGCGCGCGGCTTGTTTGTGTGTGTGTGTGTGTGTGTGTGTGTGTGTGTGTTTGAACTTTCGCGTAAGGTTCTCGCTATTTATTCTTTTGTTTTATTATTTCTTTGTTGCTTCATTTGATGACATGTTTACCATCGAAACGAATGGAAACGGGAAAGGGGAGCCGAGCTATCTATCTGCGGGGGGGGGGGAGGGGTATATATATATATTTTTTGGGGGGGGGGGGGGGGAGGGGGGGATGGGATGGGGGGGGGGGGGGGGGGGGGGGAGAGGTGTGAGGAGATTCTACACAGAGAGAAGAAACGGCAGAAGAGGAAGCGCGCGTGTTTGCATCGATGCGCGCGCGTGGAAAAGCGTTTATCAATTACGTCTTGCTATTGTGAGTGATATAAGACGTGTGTGTAAGTGTGTAAGTGTGTGTGTGTGTGGTGTGTGTGTGTGTGTGTGTGTGTGTGTGTGTGTGTGTGTGTGTGTAAAATCCAACGCACAGAAACGGATAGGAATGACGCAACAAGATCTTCTTCACGCCCCTCCCCTCTACCTTCCATTCACGAAAATCCTTCGTTTATTCATTATCTCTCCCATTTGTAATTCATTATTTCGGTT
>JADBJO010002724.1:0-20000 GCA_016801955.1 Conus betulinus
GATATGCTACCTGATGAATAAGATCTTGGCGGGAGACTTGAATCATCCCTTCCACCTGTCCTTATAGGGCAAATAGGCGAGGAACATTTTGTGAGCCCTAACACTTCATCAAACCAGGACAGTGAAAATGATGAAGAAAAGGAGGAAGAAAGTGTTTCCTCATCTCCTACAGAAGGTGAATCAATCATGCAGTCTCCTCGTGACGACGCCAACCGACCTGCGCAGTCTCCACGTGATGACATTGACCGACCTGCTACTGTAAGAAAACCAAAATGTCAGTCTACTGTGTGCTGCAAGGACGCAGTCAACCCCTTTCAGCCACAGAGCGACACAGTCCTCTCCAAACTGACCAGGGTAAGTTCAGGAAGGCCCCGCTATTTCCCAAAGATCTTGGTTCCAGCAATACCCTTGGCTTCACCTATGCACAACAGACAACAAGGTATGTTGTTTCTTCTGCATGAGGGCTAATCATCAAGGCTGCAAACCTGATGCAGCGTTTGTATGGAGCGGTTTTGACACTGGAAGAAAGCACTGGAAAAGTTCTCAAGCCACGAAAAATCATCTTCACATGGAGCAGCCGTGTATGACGTAAAATGTAGGCAGTCTACAACGTCAGTGTATGCTCGAGTGACGTGTCAGCATGAAACAGAACAAAAGAAACACTGCAAAGCCTGATGACGAACTAAAGAGCCTTCAGTTTCTCCTGCGTCAGGGTCTGCCTCCTGCAAGGAAAAAAAAACAAACACAGGTTCAAAATGTCTGTCACATGATATGTTCAACGAGATCATTCGGGATTATGGCCCATAAAGTCTTGCGATCTGTGTTGTACTGAAATCAGAGAAGCGAATTGGTTTTCGATACTACTGACGAAACCCAGTGATGTTGCAAACAGGGGATAGGTTGTAATTTGCATAAGATGGGTAACTGAGCAGTTTGAAGTCATAGAGGAGCCTGTGGGACTGGTGCATGTTGACAATGCCTGTGCTGAGACAATTTTTAATGCGCTAAGGACTTGCTTGATCAGGCTGGACTTGCCAGTGCAGAAGTGTAGGGGGTCAGGCCTACGACGGGGCCAGTAATTTTCAGGGTCACGTTTCAGGAGTTGCAAAACGGTTCAAAGATGAGGTCCCGTCAGCAGTTGTCCCCGTACACTGTTTGGCACACTCAGTCAATCTTTGGTTACAAAGGCTTCCAGAAAGGTCAAAGTAATAACAGATCGCCCTTGACTTTTGCCACAGAGCGTCATTCAGTTGATCAAATTATCACCGAAACGACAGGTCCTTTCTGAAACAATCCCACATGAAACATCAAGTTGTGCAGCCCATCCCTTAAACCTCATGGTCCAACAAGATGGACTGTGTGTTCGAACATAGTCTGTTGACCTCTCTCAATTGAGAACTATGAGGCTTGCAAGAAATCACTTGAACTGGGTCTCACAAGGACATGATGAGTATGCCAGGAGGGCATCCGGCTTCTTGCACTTGCAACTAGTTTCGGCTCAGCAGTTCCTCCCACCTTTCTTTGAGGCTCTTCTCACTTTCACGGGAATGTCGTTGCTGGGTGACTGAAGAGCTGGCGGAACTGCCTGTGTTCAAGGAAACAAACGTCCTGTGTGGATGCAACAAACGCTGCTACTCTGAGACGCTCGAGAACTCAAAAGGAACAGTGGAACTTTACTATTAAGAAACAAACGTGTTCTCTGTTTAGAGGACACTTGTGTCACAAACCTGCAACGCCGGTCTGCCTTAGGTGTTTCTGTGGCTAGATCATAAGATGGGAGACCACGCATGGGTTCAAACTATTATCCACAAGGGTATTCGGTACGCAACTTCCTGGCATTAGTACTAATCACTAACAACTTTATACACTCTCTCAAAACAGTGAACAACACTAAAACACCTACTCAAAAAGGTGAGCCACACTAAAAAAATCCACACTATCCCTACAAATCTTTTGATCATCTACTACAATACCAACCAAAAAAAAAGCCCTGTTTCCTGCGGACTATTTTCTGCCCAAGGAAAGATTTCTCTTGTATTCCATTGGCGCAATTTTGTCTTTGTCTATTTAGTTTTATTAACATCACAATTTACCCATTTTTATCTACAACTGGAATAAAGTATTTTTAATAATGGCTAAACAGTTTTTACTAATTTTAATTTTGAATGACAAAATCTCAAAAACAAAAAAAAAAAAAAATTCTCTCAACCTCTTTGTTTTTTCTTAATTACAGGAGATCACTGGATTAGTTTCTGATAACCTGGGTAGCTTCCCTTAAACTTCCCTGACAACAGCCAACCAAATCGCTTCTAGTGGAGTGTGTAGCAAACAACAAATCTACCAATTCTTCCAAGCAATTAGTGCCTAAATTTTGGTAACCTGTACAACTTTGCCGCCCCTTGAAGCTAACTAAAACTTACATCACAGCATCAATTGCCAACATTACCGAACGCAGAACTGATCTTGAAAACTAAGGCTGGTCGACTGCATCTGGATTGAAAATAACAAACACAATCCACCGCCATTGATAATCGGACATGTAAATATAGCAACCCATCTTTCGAATCCACATACGAATGGTTAATACAACTTTGTAACAAATAATGGATTGGATCGTCCAAAATTCCAAATATGCTAACGTTAGGAGACTTTAATATTGATATGTTAAAACAACAAACCAGCTTGGACAAGTACAACTATCACTTCATGCACTCCATCAGTTAGTACAAACCCCAACGACAATAGTTACAAACAGCTGCACACTTACTGATTATGTATACACTAACCACAAATCCTGCAATACTAGATGTTTTCAGTGGTACATTTCCCCATTTCACTTGCTTACTGTTAATTACCTAGAACGTCAATGATGCACTGTCCTTTTGGTACCAAACTTCCTCACCATCATAAATAACACGTGCGCGCCGTTCTACATCTAAAAAAGAGACATCCACAGATGAACCCGTGGTTAACACCAGATTGCTGCAAGAAATGGTACCACGTGACCACTCAAGGCAGCAAATTTTTGACGAATACAAAGAGCAGAGATGAAACTTTGTTTCAAAACGAAGTTGAAAAAGCCAAACGAGACTACGTTCAGTCAACTGATAAACGGATGCAAAATCCACACCAGCGCCGCCAGTGTGGAGGACAATAAACACTGTTGTACGCAACAAGCGTACAGATCCCACAAAATTCAAGCACAGCAAACATCATCCCCGGGCAAATTAGCAAAATACCCACTTTCTGTCATTGTCAGATACCCTTACCTCAAGCGTACCTCACAGACATTATAAAGAGCACCAAATGAATATACATGCCCGACATTTTCCCTATTACCATTTGGGCAAACAAAAACGTGGATCCAGTCCAGTAACTCAAGCAAAATTCTAACCTTCTTGCTGTACATGAAGTAGAATGCACATAGGGCAATTAAAAGAAAAATAAATCCATGGGTCCTGATAACATACCCGCATTTTCTTTTTTATTCCTCAAACTCGCTCTACCTTACATTGTTGAGTCCTCTCACTCATACATTAGATATATTATCCATTGGAAACTTATGTTTTTTCCCTCAGGCGTTCAAAAACGCCAAAAGGATCTCCCCCCCTTCCAATCAAATGATTTGTTGGATCCCATGATTCCAACTTATACCTTACTATCGATTCTATCCAAACCCCTTGAGAACAGTACACAACACACACCACACACATCCACACACACACACACAACACACACACACACACACCACACACACACCACACGTATCTCAGTTTCATGTAAGATAAAAAAAAACCCCCCTATGTTCAGGAGATAAAAACAATAACCCCACCCACTCCAATCTGGATGCCGATCAAAATCATTCCTGCCCACAACACAGCATTATCACGAGTGTGGTGTGACTCAAATTGCTTTTAAATATGAACCCGATCACAAATGACAGGGGTTGTCGCTTTCTTGACTTTCAAAAAGGCGTTTGATCTTGTTGATCATTCCATTCTTCTAAAGAAATTATCTGTCTACCTTGAACCATACCCCGACATCTCATTATTCCATCATACTTGAATGATAGGACTCAGTATGTGGGTGCTTAATGGCAAAACCTCCGCTTCAGACTTTGTCAGACATGAGTCCCACAGGGCTCAGTACTAGGCCCCCCTACTAATTCTGCATCTTCATCAATGATTTACCATTGTCCATATCAGATGAAAAAGTCACGACAGATTTATTTGCTGGTGTCAGACTGGTGTCATTCAAACTCAATGGTCATACACCCAGCCAAAACTCAAATCTATGATTATAGCTACCCGCCAAAAACACCAGTTGACTCCTCTTTGCCTAAAACTTCAGTTGAATGGCACTTCTATCGAACAGGTAGATGAGCATCGTGTTTTAGGGTTAACGATAGATAAAGATTGAAATGGCAATCTCATCTCAATAACGTATGCAAGGTAGTCTCAAAAACACCTTTTTTCCTGTTATCTCAATTAAGCGCTACGTCAACAGTAATGTGCTTTTAAACTTTTTCTTCAATGCACACATAATGTCACGTATCAATTACGCTTCAACAGTGTGGGACGGAAGTAGTGACGTCCACAAAAAAGGCTGAATTCTCTCCATAGACGTGCAGCAAAGCTACTCCATCCAGCTGTATCTCTAACAACATCGACGAAATTCCTTCTTCCCTACCCACGCATTGATCTATACAAAACAAGCCTAGCTTACTCTGGACCATATGTCTGGAACTCACTTCCACCGAATCTACAAAACATGAATACTTTAAAACTTTTCAAGGAACATTTGCATAAACATTTTTATGTCTCAGTAATTAAATTATTCGATTACAATGATTAGCGCCCATTCGCAAAGTCTTCTGTGAACCATACTTTGAATAAATCGTCTAAACATAAAACCTACTCCGTTAAAATCGCTCATCCCCCACTCCCACTCTGTCTACCATCCCTTTTCTCCTCCCCCTACCTACCATTCTCTCTTCTCCCCTCCCCACCCTCCTCTGACCTCTCTCTCTGTGTTTTTTTTGTTTTTTGTTTGTAAGTTTCCTTCTGTTTTACCATCCCCCATCTCATTAGTGCTTTTATGAATAGTTTGCTTATCATTGTAGAATTAGATTACCATGTTGCTATGTTGAATTGTCAGTATGAATGATATGTGCTGCTGAAATAATGTATGCATGACAAGGACAGATTGTAAGACTAGGCTTTGGCCTAAAATCTCCATCCTTGTGTATTAAAGATCAGTATAATCCGGTTATAAGAAAGTTGAGGGGGAATTTTTCTTGTTTGTGTTCTTATAACCGAGTTTTCTTACGCCGAGGTTTCTTATAATCGAGGAGTTCTAAAAAAAATTTTTAGAGTGTTTCTAATATCTGAGCTTTTGTTGTTTTGCTTTGGTTCTCTTTTTCTCTGCACGTTTCAGTAATTGCTAGTGTGTGTACGTCCAGTGTTAGAGAGAGAGAGAGAGAGAGAGAGAGAGAGAGAGAGAGAGAGAGAGAGAGATGGCTCTTCGAGATTTTGATTTCGCGAGTAAACTTTGGCCTGAGACATAAAACTTCTAGTGTGTTTTCTTTTTCTTATCACTTTCTCTCCCTCTCTCTCTCTCTCTCTCTCTCTCGCACACACACACACACCCACACACACACACACACACACACACACACACACACACACACAACGCTTTAAACACGATAGACGAGTAAAAATGCGACTAAGGAGAGCATAGATTTATTCTTGGAGCCATTGGCCGTCATGACATAGAGAAAAGGGATCAACATTTCGTCGTGTGTGTTGATTGGTGTGGAGAGAGAGAGAGAGAGAGAGAGAGAGAGAGAGAGAGAGAGAGAGAGAGAGAGAGAGATTTTTAGAACGCAACGGTGAATAGTTAAAGTCAACAAAATCGTAAGGAAATTTCCCAATATTCACAAATGTACCTATAAATAAATGAATCACATATTCTCGGACGAGTCCTCAGTCCAAAAGGTGTACCAAAACATACACCATAACACCCACCAAAGGCGCCACTGACGTCATCGCGCTTTGCGACGGACATCCATGATGGTGGGTGTCAAAAGTGTTGTGTTGTGTGTGTGGTGGGTGAGACACCATAAGGGAGGAGGAGAGGAGAGAGGCGCGACTGGACGTCAATCGTCGGTTCAACGGTACGGTCAAGTCCATTCGTGAGGTTTTTTTACCAATGTGTGTGGTACATAATATTGTGCGCTTGCTTACAAATAACAGTACATGTATATATTCTTAATTTTAACACGAATGCATGTAAATATGTTACCATATGTTGTATCTGGGATTGCATCAGAGACAATACTATATCACACACTACAAAAGATTTATTTCAAGCCTTGTGTTGAGAATCGTCTTGAAATGCAGGTAGGAACTGTTTTATAATTTGTTACTGGAACAGAACATGAAAGTTGAGAGAGTTTGAAGAGAGCGAGAGAGAGAGAGAGCGCCCCCCCCCCCCCCCCCCCCCCCCCCCCCCCCCCCCCCCCCCCCCCCCCCCCCCCCCCCCCCCCCCCCACCCAAGTATTTACGAACAGTATTTAACAGTGCTCAGCGATATTCTGAATTGGAGTTAACAGGTACTCACAAGTTGTAGGCTATTACATATTGATGCTCGTCAAATGTGAAATGAACGAATGAATACGAACATAGCACGTGATTCCTTGATAAGCTTCTCACATACGTGCACATGCACGAGAAACAAAGACACAAAGAGAGAGGGAGGGAGTGATGGGAGAGAGGGGGGGAGAAAGAGTGGGGTGTGGTGTGTGTGTGTGAGAGAGAAGAGAGAGAGAGAGAGGGGGGGGGGGGGGGAGGAGGGAGGGAGGGAGTGATAGAAAGAGGAGAAGAAAGAGAAGAGAGGTGTGTGTGTGGGTGTTGTGTGTTGTGGTGTGTGTGTGTGAGAGAGAGAGAGAGAGAGAGAGAGAGAGAGAGAGATGGCAAGGGGCGTGGTGGGTGGAGATAGTAACATAACATACTTCGCTTGGACAAACCATTGCAGAAGTGATGGTCAATGTCCTCATGTTTCGCCTTCCTATTCTTTTGCTGTAGCTGCGGGTCAGTTGTACTGCCCCAGAATGATTTTTTGTATTTGTCCCTTGTTTTACAATGTTTGTACAGAGTAATAAGAGGAATCTGAAATTCTTCAGCAATCAACGTCTTTTCTTTTTACGGTTTCTCTCCACAGCATCCAACATTTCGATTTTTCGTTTTCAGCGAAATTGCTTTTTTTTTTGTGTTTGTTAGCCATCCTCACTTTACATTGTACAAAGCCTTGCCTTGCATTGAACATGCACTGGCGTGAAAGAGAGAAACAGGGGTGGGGGGGGGGGGGAAGTTAAACACCTCTCGTAATCAAGCGCCTGCGTTTTGTCTAGCTTACATCCGGATATCCCATCTCTTTGGCGACATCAAAGGGCCCACATCCTGTCCCGCCAATTCCTGTGACCTGCATCGTAAAATTGTTGGGTTTTGTTTTTTATATAGGTATGTGAAGGCCCACCGAGAAAAACTTTCGACAGCCAAGACTTTCTTACATCAGAGAGAAAAAGCTTCGCCAGGGTCAGCTAAACCTGTTTCTTACAAGCGAGTTTTCTTACAAGCGAGTTTCTTACATCCGAGATATTTAAGTAATCTTAAAGAATCCTCTCAGCAGGGGGGAAACCATTTGATTTCTTATAGCCGAGTTTTCTTACAACCGAGTTTCTTATAACCGGATTCTACTGTATAGGCCTACGTACGAGTGTGTGTGTGTGTGTGTGTGTGTGTGTGTGTGTGTGTGTGTGTGTGAAAACTGAAAATTGCATGCTGGAAGTTTTGTAAATCGAACATTGACATATTGTAATTGTCGGAGTTCATTGATTTGAATCCCCCCCCCCCCCCCCCCCCCCCCCCCCCCCCCCCCCCCCCCCCCCCCCCCCCCCCCCCCCCCCCCCCCCCCCCCGCCCGCCAATCCTGGACAACTTCCGCCGCCCGCCACTGTTAGGGGGCAGGTGCTGGGGGTCACTGTCGTTCTCTAAGACTGGGAAAAAAAATCATCCACATGAAGTTTTTTGTACTCTGACTTTCCCAGATGCTGTGTTGCATGTTCCTGGCGCCTTACAGCCATATTTCTACTCTGTCCGCATACTTTACAATCTTTGCTGTTTCTCTGAATTTTCTGAAGTAGTTGCAACGTGTCTGTTGTGCTTCAGCAAAGTGCTTCTGGGCCGAGCTCATTTGCAGACCAAAGCGCTCCAGCTGTTTTTTACAGAACCTTGGCCAGGGCAGTTGTTAAAAAGACAGGATGCCTGAGACAATTCTTCCTCAGTAGGTTCTAGAGAACTTGATGTGTTTTGGTGCCGTGCTGCTCAGTGCTTTTATTAGCCCGCTTCACTCATTTGTATGGTAGACAGTCCTCTGGGTGTTTCAGTGTTTATTGGCAGAGAACACCGAGTAGAATGTCACTGGGCTGTATCTAAGTGTGTCTTGGAGCATTGCAGGGTGTGTGAAAAAGTCTTGAGGAACCAGTTGCCTCAGTCTGCCTGCCTGCGGTGGCTGACTGGTCTGCACAAGTACTGCAGTCTCCAGCATGACAGCGCACCACACACCGTCAGCTACTAACTGCAGTTGAAACAAGGGCATCCCGCTTCATGACAGACCAAGAGAGCATAAATGGGAGTGTTCACTTGATGAGTTGTGTAGCTCTACTCTTGAAACGTACATGACACTAAGAGACCATGTTGCCACACAGCTCATGTGAGTGGTCAAAGGGAAACAATTAACTTTTCATTTCAGTGGATTCATTCAGAGGCACATGAAAAGCCACACAACTCCCTGTGAAATAAATGTTGGCATGAAATGTGGTACAAAGTGTTCAAACTCTGTTTCCCTGCTTCTTGCCTTTTTCTCTGTGTTAGAGGGTAATAGTAGGAGATTTTAGAGGTCAACATTGACCTACCCCAAATTGACATTTTTGAAAGGCATTGTTAAAATCAAAATCATAAAAAACAGGCCGCACGCCATACTACATGAACTATTTCCAAGTTCCAGCCACCATGGCCATAGCATATTCTATGCTTGAAGAACATGTTTTCATTTGGTTGTTGCTATTCTTATGCTTTTTGCATGTAGTTGAGCTGATAAGGGTAGTGCAAGTGCATAGGGATTGCAGTGAATTCTGAACTTTTGTAGTAGAGCTGATAAGGGTAGTGTAAGTGCATAGGGATTGCAGTGAATTCTGAACTTTTGTCGAAAGAGTTATCCTCCTTGGTGCCAAATTAGCTTGGTTCCAGAATGATTTTTAGGAATGCAAGTGGACGAGTATGAGTACAATAGTTGGTTTGTGAACATAGTCAGTCTGCTTGGCATAATCTCTCTCTCTCTCTCATTTTACTGTCATTTTATACATGAGAATTTTTGTACGTTTCCATATATTCCCCCTGCTCAGCCCCCCCCACCCCCACTCTCTCCTTCCCCTTCATTATTGCTATTTTCATTTCTATTCTTTTTGTTCGTTTGTTATTATTATTTTTCATTTCTCTTCTTCCATTCCATTTGATGTTTCGTTATGATTGCATGACCACTTTGTTTGCTTTCTTACATTATTTCATTTCACTACATATTGTAGTCCCTACTCAGGGCGAGGACTGGATGTAAAAAAAAGCATGTCAGTGCTTATCTATTATCCTCGTAAATAAAGAATTTTGTCTTGTCTTGTCTTCTGTGTGTGTGTGTGTGTGTTCGTTCGTTCGTTCTTCAATTTAACGTCTATTCTATTCACATAAAGTGATTTTAGACAGAGTTAGGGAAGTAGCGTGTGTATCCATGCGCGCGCGCTCACGCGTGTATATGCATGTGTGTGTGTGTGTGTGTGTGTGTGTGTGTGTGTGTGTGTGTGTGTGTGTGTGTGTGTGTGTGTGTGTGTGTGTGTGTGTGTGTGCGTGTGTGCGTGTGTGTGTGTGTGTGTGTGTGCGCGCGTGTGTGGTGTTGATGGACCGATAAGAGATTTGTGACAACCAGTTAGCTATATATAGTGATTCATACAAAATTCTTACAATTAACATTAGCCCAAAGCAAGTATTAAAACATTAAGGAGTACAGGATATTTGGTATAACCAAAATGTTAAGCGCTCATATCTGTCGGAACACTTGTTACAAAAAAGAGCCCACTGGACTAATCATCAAGGACTAACAAAAAAAAGAACAAGACCTGGTAAGTTCTGGAAAATACACGTGCCATCAAGTCGCAGGCAGTCAGGGATTTTCCTTTTTGAAATATGCGCAGTAGAAAAGAAGATGCTGGGTTGTGAAACTTTCAACTGCTCCGCAGATGCAATTTAAATTTTTGCGAAATTTTGTACGGAAAGCGTTTAGCTTAAGCCTGTAAAACAGGGATTCAAGTTTTCGGTTATTTTTTTCAAGAACGTTTACGTTGGCCGATTGATAGATAATCTTTCCAATTTCAGCCGCATTGCTAGAAGAAAAAGTGTGTGTGTGTGTGTGCGCATGTTATTTTTTTTCCATGGAATCAGCACCTGATGTGATGGAAGCTGGAATGAATATTCAATTTATTCTCGTTCCTTGTAGTTACACTGTTAAAAGCAATTACTGAAAATCTATGCTGATCTATTTAGTTTTCATTTTAATGTGTGTCACAAACTTCGTTTTTGAATTGTGTTCCATTTCTTGGCTATACTCGGGCCTAGAATTACGAAGATGGGTGAGTAAAGGGAAGTAACCCCTTTCGAAGAGTAAGCCATTGAAACATATAAGAGGTGCTTCCCTTAGCTGTATTCTTGCTGGCTATGTTGATGCCAGGCATTTATTATCTTTTTTTTAAAATTTTGTTTTATTCTTTTGAAGATTTTGTGAGTCTTGGTGCTATAATTTAGTGACACACATGTGCCCTTTTCAGAGGACGCCTGTTCCACACCAGAGAAGTTGCCGAGACACATGAATGGGTGTGTATCTCAACACCCTGTCCTGAGGTAGATAATGTTTTTTTCCCATGTTGATATTCTATTGTAATTTTTTTTTTGTTTTGACATTTTTCAACACACGCCTCTGTGCCATTCATTATACTTTTTGTACCATGGATTTTTTTTTTGTAAAGCTGGTGGTCACAATGGTTATTGTTACCACAAGCCAATGTGTATGCAATCAATGGTATTGAATGATTTTTTTTTTTTTTTTTTTTTTTTGTCAGACCCATTGATTGAACGATGTTGTGTATGTATTATTATTATGAATAAATGTAAATTTTTTTTGTGTGTGTGTGTGTGATATTATGAGAGGCTAACTGAATCTGCTGAGTAATAATCTACTCCATGTTCTGTTGATATAATTGCTGTTTTCCTGTTCTGTTGACTTTATAGACACAACGGTCAGTGCCGCTAGCATGCAGTACAACCTTTACTGTAAGAGAACAGATGCCGGTATGTTCACAGTATTTTAATGTTGTTATTTCATTTTGCTTTTCTTCCATTGTTAGGCTGTTTTTTTTTTTTTTTTTTTTTTTTTTTTTTTTTCAGATTCACCAATCATTGTGTGCTCTAAAGATTTTTTGTCAATTTCTTTTCATCAGGCTACCAATATAGTTTTGTTGATGTTTGCATCATAAGATGGCCTGAGACTTTTAGAGTGGTCTGTATCACAATTTTCTTCTTGATGTGCTTATTTGCAGAGGAATTTCTGTGTATTGAACATAAATAAATCCATTACTTCTCTTCAGGTGCTGTACTGTTATACAAATTGTGCACTCATACTTACAAATGTTTTCTTTTATTCATGTTTTTGGAAATTTCTCATTTTTGTTGCCAATTTTCTAAAT
This sequence comes from Conus betulinus, assembly GCA_016801955.1. Taxonomy (NCBI): domain Eukaryota; kingdom Metazoa; phylum Mollusca; class Gastropoda; order Neogastropoda; family Conidae; genus Conus; species Conus betulinus. Next base: position 11,845 of record JADBJO010002724.1, read on the forward strand.
ATGATTTTCCTGGTCATTTACCAGGTTGATCTGGTTTTGGTTAGTTCTGATGTACTAACAATAAACAAAAGTCAAACGTCAACACGGTCTTAGGTGATAGATGGATGCCTCCCCCCCTCCCCTTGACTGGTTACATCTAATTGTTACAATTGCTTGTCAGGATTACGCAAGCAGTGTAAAAATGCTTTATTATGTATCTTATAAAAACTATGCATGTTGAGTAATGATTCCTTGACAGTGTGTCTAAAACTCTTCGGTGCCCAGGTTCAACTGGTTGCTCAACAAGATGCTGCAATCTGGTAATGAAACAGCAGATAAATGAGCTAGAGATGCTGCGTTAAGAAAAACACCCGAGAGCAGTTTAAAACTTGATGTTCAAGAAATTAAATCGTTATTAGAAAAATGCATGAACAGTGAACACCTTCCAGAGAAGTATGAAATCTTATCATGTCAATGATATGTGTCATCTTTAATATACAAACTTTGACTGAATTCGTGGAAAACAAATTTTTCCCAAAATATAGCATGCCTTCTTTCAGTGGACCATATTGTTTTTCATTGTTCAATATTAACTTCATTATATAAAGAATCGACAAAGCAGAAATTGTGCAAATAGCAGATGTGCTTTCCGTGCATCAGATTAATGGATTTTTTGTAAACGCTCCCCTTCCCCTCGCTCCATTTTTTTAAAGTCTAATATCACCAAGTGTGAACAGACTCTAGGTTAAAGAACTCACCCTGGGGCGTAGATAAATCTGCTCCTCATGTAGAAAAGCTCATTCTTTGCTCCTAAGAATTTCCAAGGTTCACATAAAGACATCGAACGCATGTGTTTATTAAGGGGAAATGAACCGCTATCCTGACTGTATCAATTAATACGCGCAGTGCATTAGATACTGGCCAAAGAGGTGTGCTGATAGATGACCACATAAAGCATATAACATCTTGCTGGGATTCAAATCACGTGGTAAGAAGTCACCCATGAAGTTCTAACGAAACGCTTTGGTGTCCTCATCCATGGAACTCTGCCATTCGATCTGAATGTGTCGCCATCGCTCATGACCTTGATGTTTGGTTAGGTTCGTAGTTGAGCAGTTCTACACAAGTGACTCGCCATCGTTTGTGGACTTCACAAGTGTGCAAGATTGCTCGTCAGACAAAGACACACACTCACACGTGTACATTATAGATGGACAAGAACCAGCCTGTGATTTCTGTGTGTGAATGTCTCCCCTTTGTTTCTTTTCCATGAAATGCTCAGAAACGTCTTCGATTGATATTAATGAAAAACAGACTTTTTCTGCACAACCGCAATGTGGGTTTTTTTCTTAACAAAAAAAAATAGTGCTACGTGCCAGACACTGTGTGCGTGATTGACTATTATGTGAGTTTTGTGATGTCTAATCTACAATGTATTTTTGTGTATCATCCTGGAAGTGCTTCATAGCATGTGGACTATTGTTCTTGGACATGATTTTGAAGTGTTATGCATTGATGTCGAATATTCATGGTCTGGCGTTATGTTCAGTGATTGATATTGTTACCATTGTTTGATTACAATGTATTTCCTTTATTGAAAAATTGTTTCATGTTTTCGCCCAAACGTAACTTTTGAAGATATCTCTGTCAGCTTTCCTTCGAAAGTTTGAGAATTAGTTTTTTAAGGTGACTAGGGGTTGTCAGAAATTGTGCCCCGGTTTCTGGTGCTGTTGTATGTCTATTTGACGGTGTCAGAAATGGTGCCCAGGTTTCTGGTGCTGTTGTATGTCTATTTGACGGTGTCAGGAATGGTGCCCAGGTTTCTGATGGTGGTGTATGTCTATTTGACGCAAAACGTGGACTGCTCGTGCAAGGTATGAAAAAAAAAAAAAAGAAAAAGAAAAACAAACTGTAGAATCTTGCGCCTGACCTTAACTGTCCATGAAAACCGTGCTGCATGAATGCGTGATGAGCGGTGAACAGACAGCTCAGAATGATTGATTTGTTTCCTGTACGATGGGTAGTTGAAGCAGTGAGAAAAGACTGGTCGACACTTTCAGAGAGATACCAAGGATTGTGCGAGGACACATGCCTCGTAGGGTTTTTTTCCTCCCCAAAATACAGGAGGTGTCTTCCATGAGTCTGTAATTAGAAGGCCATGGCTGGCCTATATTTATGAACAATCAGATAAGCCATAGTTAAGGAAATGAAAAAGAGAAAAAACGATAAACAGGAATATTCTGTAGATAAAGAATTATGATAATCAATATAGTTTCTTTTTCTTTGCGAAACGTTCGTCCCAGATAGAGTGTAGGCGTAGTTTTGTTTTTTTGTTTTGTTTTGCTTTTTTGTGGGAGGGGCACACACACAGTTTGTGGTTTGCGGTGCAAGTTGTTGAAAGGTCGCAGAAACTGAGAACTGGAAAAGAAAACGTCATAGGTCTGTGAGGACCAGGGAACTTTGTTAATACGAATCGAATAGTCTGCGTACCACTATGGGCGTAAACTTTGAAAAACAGATGGTTCTGGAGTCTGCGAGGCTTGTTAATTTGTTTCGTTCTGATATATGTCTGTATAGTTTTGTAAAAACAAAGTAGATGCGAGGCTTGTTGATGCCTTTCATTCTGAAATATGTCTGCATAGCTTTGTGAAAACAAAGTGGATGTGAGGCTTGTTAATGTATTTCATTCTGAAATATGTCTGTATAGTGTTGTGAAACAAAGTGGATGTGAGGCTTGTTAATGTATTTCATTCTGAAATATGTCTGTATAGTGTTGTGAAACAAAGTGGATGTGAGGCTTGTTAATGTATTTCATTCTGAAATATGTCTGTATAGTTTTATGAAAACAAAGTGGATGTGAGGCTTGTTAATCTGTTTCATTCTGAAAATATGTCTGTACAAAATTAGAAAGAGACGGATAAAGAAAAAAAAATGTCTGTATAGTTTTGTAAAACAAAGTGGACATACTTTTCATGTAAATAATGTAGTTAAGTTGTTAATAAACATTGTTTTGTCCAACTTGCTGCCGAAGTTGCCTGAGCGAGTGTCTGATAGTGTGTGTGTGGGTGTGTGTGTGTGTGTGTGTGTGTGTGTGTGTGTGTGTGAATGAGGGTGTGTATGAATGAGAGAGAGAGAGAGGAGAGAGAGAGAGAGAGAGAGAGAGAGAGAGAGAGAGGAGAGAGAGAGAGAGAGAGAGAGAGAGAGAGAGAGTGTGTGTGTATGCGCGCGCGCGCGCGTGTGTGTGCGTCTCTGTGTGCGTGCATGCGTGTGTATGTGCATGCGTGTGTGTGTGTTTTTCTGCTTGTCTTAGTGTGTGTGTGTGTGTGTGTGTGTGTGTGTGTGTGCACGCGCGCGCGCACACTCACACACACACACGTGTTCTATAGAGAACAAGTTTTATTGTGGTAAGGATATACATGTGAAAGTTAATTGCTGATTAGCAAGCGCACGCACACATCTTTCTTGAGAGAGAGAGAGAGAGAGAGAGAGGGAGGGGGGGGGGGGGGGGAGGGGGGGGGGGGGGGGGGGGGGGGGAGGGGGGGGGGGGGGGGGAAGGGGGGGGGGGGAAAGAGAGAGAGAGAGAGAGAGAGAGAGAGAGAGAGAGAGAGAGTGTGTGTGTGACGTCAACGTAAATTATGACGTCAACTTAAAATGACATAGGTAACTACATGACGAAAATAATAATTTATTGACGAGAGGGAGGGCAAGAACTAACGGCCGAGGCTTTGGTGTCCAGCTTATTTATTTTGTTTAAATCGTCGTTTTTCTCCGTAGTGATACTATGTGTGACAGGTTTCAGACAAGAACGATAGACCGGGTGAGAAAGAGTTATCTTTCACACGCACCCTTCAAGCTTTCTCCAATGATGGAACAAGGAGATGGATTTGAAATGCAAACTGAACAAAATTTATTAAAGAATAAGACGTGTGCTGATGTGTGGTGTTTGAGTGCTATGAATATGTCGTGTTTCTGTCGTGCATGTTATATGGCAACTTCAACCAGAATGAAATGAGTGATGATGATGGTGATGATGATAATTTCTCCAATTACTTTTGCAGAGAGAAAGATTGTGCTGAATGAAATAATGTCTCTCCGCCAGTTCTTGAACAGTGGTTCGCAAATGTCCCTCGTTTCAGTTCATTGTACTAAAATAATATGATTATGTAAAGGAAAGGAAATAGATCTGGTGTGGTGCCTGGGAATGTATCGTGGAAAATAAATTAAATAACTCAGCTGATGGTCGAGTTGATCGGGTTGAAGGGATTGGGTTTTGCTCTTCCTCAGGTTGAATCAAAGGCTCTGCCTCCTTCAGTGCGTAGTGGTCACTTTTCAGATCAACTCTGGTGTGCTCGTCAGGTGTAGCGTGGTGGAAGAAAAAAAAAAAAAAAAAAAAACCTGGAAAAAATGGCAGAGATGGTAAATTTCCTGCCCTTTTCCAAATGCTTGCACTGTCATGCTCCCACCAGCATCCACACCTCACAATCGCACTATCTTATCCTTCATTCTACATTCATTCATCTTCAAAAATTTATCCTTATTCTAGAATTCTAGATGCTTTATAGAAAAAAAAATCATTAAATTCATTCCCACAACATTTACTCAAAAACAATCAAGGTTCACACAAATTGAAATTTACAATTACCAGATGGACTAAAATTAAGTCTGCATCTATATCAAAACAATTAAATATGCTTGTATGATCCACAACGTTAACGTTAAAGATGCAACAAATATTGATTTACAATGGTGGATCAAACATTACATTGCTCGCAATGGGAAGTCTTCATCCATGCTCCATTCATTCATATATCATTGTCGATTTTACCATTCTAATTACTGCAGCGATCAATGAACCTGAAAATGAAATGGCATATGATTAAAACAGAACAACACAGTGAAAAATGGAGCAACAAAGAGATGAAATGTCGGCCCCAAATTCAACTATATGCGTTGACCAGATAATTTAGTAAGTATTGATTTTAAAATTGTCTAGATGATCGTGCAAAAATATATATTGTTGTTTGGGTAAAAGATGCTGTTTCTCGATTATAATGAAGCGAATTTTGAAGCGGTTCGACGAGAATAATTTTTGATTTGAAATAAAGTACCTCAACACAATCTGCTAGACGGAATGACCACGGCTGCCCAGCAAGTAGATCGATCCTCGTCGACTCTAAGTCCTTCCCCGTCAAGGATTTGCTTCGTGACGCCGCCTTCGCCCTCCAGATGGCCTGGTCTGGTTTCTTCCTCTGGCAGGTCGCCTCTTACCAGGTAGCCTTGGTATCTTCTTCCATCTTCACAGCGCGGTGTTGACTTGTTGACAATTCTCCAGCAAGTGCCGTTGGTCGGTTACACACTCATGCGCATGCGCGACACAAAAACATAACGATTGGTACATGCTATAGTGATCTTTATTGATTTTATAAATGATAAAAACAATATTCATGCCTTAACAAATAAAATCCTTGTTTTACATTTTCGATCCTAAAATCACTAATAATTTCTACGAAATATAAGTATGCACAAAAATAATGCCAAGTTGTGGACGTCATATCATTAAAGACGTCACTCAGTTGTGACGTAACTCTTGAACTTATGAATGAAATGTGACACTATGTGGAGAGGCTGACTTTTAAGTCAGTAGTGCGTCGATGTTCAATGTGTATGTGCGATACTTCTGATGACGGTACCAGTGAAATATGTACCAGGAAATTTATTTGTTATAAAATGGTTGTGAAGGCTGTGTCGCCGAGAGAAAGACTTAAAATTCCTGCAAGAAAATTTATGTGCGCTAATTGTACACCTCATGTGTGTCGGTGGGCTGAGTTTATTGATGTGAACATTGTAATATCAATACACGGAGAAGTTGATTAATGTCGAATCGAAGTTTATTGTGTTCTATGGGACTTGACTGAAAAAAAGTGTTCTCTGGGGATTCAATATTGATTGTTGTGCCTTGTGAATCTGCGATTCTTCTTCAGTGGATTACTGTGCTTTATGAATCTGCGGTTCTTCTTCTATGGATTGCTGTGCTTTGTGAATCTGCGGTTCTTCTTCTATGGATTGCTGTGCTTTGTGAATCTGCGGTTCTTCTGCTATGGGTTACTGTGTCCTGTGAATCTGCGGTTCTTTCTGATAGTTCGACGTGATTTATTGTGCCTGTTGTGTGAGAGACTCTGTTTCTTTTTCTTCATCGCTTGTGTTTGTGAACGGCTGTGTTTACCGTGTGGGGACCTTGGTTATCCTTCGTCTTCTTTTAGTGCTGTAGACTGCGGGTTCAAGAGTGCTGTGGAACCGAGTGCATTGACTGTATGTGTGAGACACTGTGGACGGCGCCGGCGAGATCTGTGAGTGATATCAAGATATGTAATATGATATGCTGATATTGGATGATTGAAGTTCCTGTGTATTGATATCTTGATCTGTATACTATGTAGTGATATGTATTGATTTGTACAATTCACATGAATGTATATTTTGATGGTTCAGGCAGCATAATTATAAAGAAAAAAAAAAAACTCGTGTGTTGCCTGGCTATCCATGTGCGTATGGTGTGGGTGTGTGTAGGGAATAATTTATTACACGCATCCAAACTTTTGAGAGCGAGAATCAGACAGCAAAACACGCACTGCACACCATCTGTAACACAGACAGACAGACAGAACAGAGAGAGAGAGAGAGAGAGAGAGAGAGAGAGAGAGAGAGGAGAGAGAGAGGGGGAGGGGGGGTGGGGGGGGGGGGATTGAAACTGATCAGTGCGTGGAAAACTTTTAACTGCTTTTTAAACAAAGAAAAAAGATGTAATATAAGGAGTACTTGTATTTGTAAAAAAAAATGTCAGAAAAGCTGGAGGAACAGACAAGTAGGAAAAGGAAAGGTTGAAAATGTAGATAGTGAAGGAAGGAGCAGCGAAAAAAAAACAACAGCTGTAACACATACATGAAGTACATAATGAGCAGGGTGATGTCTCCATGGAAAATATTGCGGGCCAATGCAGTGGGGGGTGGATAGCTATATGCTGTTTATGGGTGTTGATGTCAGGTGGGCAGACGGCCCCCTGACTGGCAATTAGATGCATTGTGTGTTCAGAGTTGTCACACTGTATTGCCAAAGCGCCCGGATAGTTTACATGTTCACTGCTGTGTTTGGAAAGCGACTGGTTCTGGTCGGTAATAGCCGATGTCGGCCAGGTGTTCAGGAATGCACGCACCAGGCGTACGGAATTTCTCACCTACATAGATCTTACCGCTCAGTTGACAGCGGAAAGCATGTTCAATGTTGTGCCTCCGACAGAAGAATGAACATTTAAATTTGAAAAAGAACCATTGGGGCCTTGTAGACTAGTGTCTGACTTAGTGAGAGGACGGATTTGTTTTCAGCTGGATTTTGAGCAGGATAGAGATACCGGGTGATGTAGGTGTGAGCAGGATAAGGTACCAGGTGACGTAGGTGTAAGCAGGATAAGGTACCCGGTGACATAGGTGTAAGCAGGATAAGGTACCGGGTGATGTAGGTGTAAGCAAGATAAGATACCGGGTGACGTAGGTGTGGCGGTTCAGTTTGTAGTGCTTTAGTAGAATTTTGAGGTTTTTATCACACTTGAAAATAATTCTCCTATGCAGGTTGAAGACTCACTGCCATGTGCTGGTTGGATTTGAGGGCCCTGCAGAAGGGAAGTGTGGAAGAGGAGGCAGGCAGTGGGTCTGTCTGTCACTTCTGATTTCTTTGTTTCTATTCTGACAACTGTAAACAGAATTCAGTTTAATTTCTACAAAAACGTTGTAATATATTTTAACTTAGGGGCATGATGTTATTCGTTCTCTGCCCTCTCCTTCAACTGATGCTGTTTCTGTGCATATTTTTGTGCACTGTCCTACCAAAGGTCTAGATTTTCTACTGCTCTTTGTATATTTTGCGTCAACTTTTGTTGTCAGTTCATAGCTTCTTTTTTTTTTCATCAGTACCACTGACTATATCTATGCAATGCTGTTCTTTTATCTGTTTAGACTATCAAGTATAACCGAGTATAATTCCCCGATACTTTCCCTATGTGATTAATATTTTACACCTCTGATACATACACTTCTGGGATATTATCTATTTGTTTGTCTGTAGTTTTTATATTACTGTTAAGATGCCTACACTTGCTATATTATCCAATTGTAGGCTTTATAAAC
>JADBJO010002724.1:35000-40000 GCA_016801955.1 Conus betulinus
CAGCGTGCACTGGGAGGATATCCTGATGAGAGCAAAGAGGAAAGAGGCTCGAAACAAGCTTGTCGGTTTTTATGCTTCACTTCTAAACCGCATTTTTAACAGATGTTGCTCCTTAGTCGGTCGAGCGCTTTTAGATTTTTTAAGGACATTTTTATATTGCTCATGATATATATATATATATATATATATATATATATATATATATATATATATATATATATATATATATATATATGTGTGTGTGTGTGTGTGTGTGTGTGTGTGTGTGTGTATGCGCACACACACACACACACACACACACACACACACACACACACACACACACACACACACACGCATACCTATACACAAACTTGCATATTCAGACATGCATACACACAAACATGCGCATGCAAACATACGCACATAAAGCAAGTGACCGTAATGCACTCGTGCTTGTGGCAACACTGCAAGCACACAAACATTCACGTGTAGGCACACAAACATTCACGTGTAGGCACACAAACATTCACGTGTAGGCAACTGCATTTGCACTCCTCCATACACTCGCTCTTGCACACACGCGCACAAATGTACCTTTCCAGAATGCAGACAAACACAAGTAAGCATGGGAACATGCTCACACACAGATGCAGACAAACACAAGTAAGCATGGGAACATGCTCATATACAGATGCAGAAATTCACAAGTAAACATGGGAACATGCTCACACACAGATGCGGACAAGCACAAGTAAGCATGGGAATATGCTCACATCACAGATGCAGACAAACACAAGTAAGCATGGGAACATGCTCATATACAGATGCAGACAATTCACAAGTAAACATGGGAACATGCTCACACACAGATGCGGACAAGCACAAGTAAGCATGGGAATATGCTCACACACAGATGCAGACAAACACAAGTAAGCATGGGAACATGCTCATATACAGATGCAGAAATTCACAAGTAAACATGGGAACATGCTCACACACAGATGCGGACAAGCACAAGTAAGCATGGGAATATGCTCACACACAGATGCAGACAAACACAAGTAAGCATGGGAACATGCTCATATACAGATGCAGAAATTCACAAGTAAACATGGGAACATGCTCACACACAGACAGCGGACAAGCACAAGTAAGCATGGGAACACATGCTCACACACAGATGCAGACAAACACAAGTAAGCATGGGAACATGCTCATATACAGATGCAGAAATTCACAAGTAAAACATGGGAACATGCTCACACACAGATGCGGACAAGCACAAGTAAGCATGGGAATATGCTCACACACAGATGCAGACACAAACACAAGTAAGCATGGGAAACATGCTCACACACAGATGCAGAAATTCACACAAGTAAACATGGGAACATGAACATGCTCACACACAGATGCGGACAAACACAAAGTAAGCATGGGAATATGCTCACACACAGATGTATGCACAGCGAGAAGAGAGCAAGCTTTTGCACACAGCACATAAAAAGACATGACAAAAGAAAGCATGAAGAGAATGTCTGCGAAAAGGACCCAAGTTTTGTGAACTGACACGCTTTCCACCACAAACTGAAATTGTCTAAACCGATGCTTCTACATCATTCATACCATCAAAATACTAAGTCCCTGGCTATGAGCTTAATTAAGCACCACAGAATTACCACATGAAGACGGTGACCTTATGAATGGGCCAAATATCATATTTACTGTCGATTCGTCACACTGTTTTTAAGTTTGGAAGAACAGGCAAGTCTCTGGGTAGTGTGTCTCACTATTCATACCACGTCATTGCGCTGGGTGATCTTCCACAAGGAGACCGTGAGTTCACATGCATCCATTCGCTGGTTTGTGTGTCGGCAATATGACACAGAAACCAAACAACCAATGTCAACAAAACGAGGTGGAGAGTTGTAGAATTGAGATTAACATCCCATCAGCCCAAAGGTTCTACACGAAAGTTGTCTGCATCAAAGTCCACAGGGAGTGGAATTAAGCTCCAGGAAGGCTGTCTATGTTGGCCAAAGTGGGTGACATGGTCGTATCATTTCACGTTCTCCAGTGAGTTCCAGTGCCCACAAATCACCACCATTTCCTAGGTCCTTCCTGGGGCCACCGAATGTGGATTCCTAGAGTCCAGTTTGAGTCAGTTGGGATAGACCATCATGTTCCAGAAGGGGGGGGGATGGGGGGTGTTATGTCCCAGGGGGACCTAGTTCTTCTGGCTTGGGAACTTCCGTTCCTCTGTCCTTAAAACCATCTGTCTGTATGGAGAATGGGAGAGAATCAGACAGGAGTTTCAATGGTTATATCCCTAGAGTGGGATGAGGATGCCAGAAGTCCTGGACTCGTAGTCTGTGGGTCCTACAATCACAGAGAGGTTTCAGTATGTCGGCGATAACCGAGCTCTGTGAGACGGCGTGCTGAAGCGTCTCCAGAATCTGCATTAGCATGTACCGTCAGGAAGTGCGCCCTTCCAACAGTTTGTTCGGATCCATCAGATTGTCGGAGGTATTTCCTGAGGAATTTCAGGCGTTTTTCCCCCTTGGATAGGGAGGAAAGGCCAGCCTCGTATCTCGTCACGAACCTTGTGACCATTTGTCCGGACCTTGCTCACAACTTTGGCCAGTGATAGCCTGACCTGGGTAGGCGAGCTGCTCTCTGTCGCTCATTTGGCAGTTCTGTCAAGTGTCAGGTCTCTGCCTTTGCATATGATCTTGTGCGCCAGGAAGCGGATCTGTACCTGTAGTTAGCTCCTGTTTCTCTGTCCTCTGGCTGTCAGAACTTGAGCAAGGATTTAGACACTGACAGGATGACAACTACCCTCGGGGGTCTCAGGCACACTGTCCACAGCGATGAGCGCTTCCAGAACAGGCAGCAGCTCAGCCGTGAAGATGCCTCCAGAACAGGCAGCAGCTCAGCCATGAAGATACCTCAGGAACAGGCAGCAGCTCAGTCGTGAAGATGTTCGCCACGTTGTTCAGGCGATGCCGTTTAAAGAGTCCCAGTGTTGGGATCACAAAGATGCAACTTGCCTCCCCTTTCTCCATGCAGTGCACATGCACATGCAGTGGTATTCAACCTTTTGGGGCACCTGTTGGACGAAGTCACTGACAAGGCATTGAGGCAGACCCACAGCATGTCTGAAAGCCGCCAGCTGTGAACATGGACCATGAATCTTTAGGACCGTGAGAAAGGCCTTGTGTCAGTACACAGATGCTGAGTGTACAGGGCGTCAGCTAGTTGTACAGGTCTATGAAGTGTGCTCAAGGCCTGTAGGGCAAGAACCGTGATAGTTTCTGCAGCCTTCACAGCTTTGTTGACCACATTCCAGACGGGAGTTCTCCAGGGCAAGTCGTGGGTGATGGTCTCTCTCAGGACTCTGGCCAGTGCTGGGGCGTGGCGTGTCGTTCCCAGTCTGTGCAAAACGCTCACAGTGTTCACACCTGTTTCCAACAAAGACCACGAGGACCGTCTGCTCCACTGACGGTTGGAAGCCGCTGTCCCTCATGTGCTTGTGCTCTCTGTCCACTCCAGCCTGGAGCTTTGCACCTTTCTTGATCTGTCCCGCATCAAGTGTGCAGTCCAGATGCTACGTCATAGGCAAAGAGCAATACATTCATGTGTTTGCCCAATCTCTTACAGACATCGCGCAATAGGATATTAAAGAGAATGGGCACCATGCGAGTGCTTTGGGGACCACCCCCCACCCCCCCAACTCCTGTCCCCTGTCGCCGCCGCCATGCCGAAGTTGTCTGTTACCGATTTGGCCATTTGGCCAGAGCTTTTTTCCTGCCATTTGTCTGAAGTCCAAAAACGCAGCGACGAAATGGTGGAGCCGGCTAGTAATGCCATGTAACTGCATTTTTTATCAAGCCGTTTGGCAACCCAGACCCAGTCAAAGGCTTTCTTCATGTCCAAGAGTTGGGTGTGGCGTGGTTCGTGTCGTTCTCGATGTGTTTGGTGGCATCACAGTACACTGCATGCAGTTGTTACCTTTCTGACGGCCTCACACAGTACACTGCGTGCAGTTGATACCTTTCTGACGGCCTCACAGTAAGTACACTGCGTGCAGTTGTTACCTTTCTGACGGCCTCACAGTAAGTACACTGCGTGCAGTTGTTACCTTTCTGACGGCCCTCACAGTAAGTACACTGCGTGCAGTTGATACCTTTCTGACGGCCTCACAGTAAACTGCATGCAGTTGCTACCTTTCTGACGGCCTCACAGTAAGTACACTGCGTGCAGTTGATACCTTTCTGACGGCCTCACAGTAAGTACACTGCGTGCAGTTGTTACCTTTCTGACGGCCTCACAGTAAGTACACTGCGTGCAGTTGTTACCTTTCTGACGGCCTCACAGTAAGTACACTGCGTGCAGTTGTTACCTTTCTGACGGCCTCACAGTAAGTACACTGCGTGCAGTTGTTACCTTTCTGACGGCCTCACAGTAAGTACACTGCGTGCAGTTGTTACCTTTCTGACGGCCTCACAGTAAGTAAACTGCATGCAGTTGTTACCTTTCTGACGGCCTCACAGTAAACTGCATGCAGTTGTTACCTTTCTGACAGCCTCACAGTAAGTACACTGCGTGCAGTTGTTACCTTTCTGACGGCCTCACAGTAAACTGCATGCAGTTGTTACCTTTCTGACGGCCTCACAGTAAGTAAACTGCATGCAGTTGTTACCTTTCTGACAGCCTCACAGTAAGTACACTGTGTGCAGTTGTTACCTTTCTGACGGCCTCACAGTAAGTACACTGCATGCAGTTGTTACCTTTCTGACGGCCTCACAGTAGTACACTGCGTGCAGTTGTTACCTTTCTGACGGCCTCACAGTAAACTGCATGCAGTTGTTACCTTTCTGACAGCCTCACAGTAAGTACACTGCGTGCAGTTGTTACCTTTCTGACGGCCTCACAGTAAACTGCACTGCATGCAATTGTTACCTTTCTGACGGCCTCACAGTAAGTACACTGCATGCAGTTTTTACCTTTCTGACGGC
>JADBJO010002724.1:45000-55000 GCA_016801955.1 Conus betulinus
AAGCCCTACACAGTGCTATAAAGTTTCCATCATTTGACGAAAGCCCCACACACTTCTATAAATCCTCCATCACCTGACCAAAGCCCTTCACAGTGCTATAAAGTTCCTCCATCCCTGACCAAAGCCCCACACAGTGCTATATAATCCTCCATCACCTGATCAAAGCCCTTCACAGTGTTATAAATCCTCCATCCCTGACCAAAGCCCCACACAGTGCTATAAATCCTTCATCACCTCACAAAGCCCCACACAGTGCTATAAATCTTCCATCACCCTGACCAAAGCCCCACACAGTGCTATAAATCCTCCATCACCTGACCAAAGCCCCACACAGTGCTATAAATCCTTCATCACCTGACCAATGCCCCACACAGTGCTATAAATCCTCCATCACCTGACCAAAGCCCCCAGACAGTGCTATAAATCTTCCATCACCTGACCAAAGTGAGTGAGTGAGAGTATCGCCTAGCAGGCTGAGATTTTTCTCTCTCTCTCTCTCTCTCTCTCTCCATGTTTGAGTGATTGTGGTTGTTTGAAGCAGTGTTTGTGGTGTATTCTTGTACCTGGGTGTTCGTGATGAACTGGGCTTTCTTTTGGATTACATTTTGTGCCTCACTGCCTCTGGATTTTAGAATGATTTGGTTTGTTTTTCCGACAAACCTGCTTCAAATTCTGTGCTCCCCATGGCAGCCATGTTTTCACCACCATGCTTCGCACGTGCTCTCTTTCCCCCTTCCGCTGTCCTGTGTTTCAGTTCACACACACTGCAAGCGCTTGTGTGTCGACACTCTCCCCTCTCCCTCCTCCCCATGTCTGCCCCCTCACCTACACCCGTGATGAGTTGTTGTTGCGCGGTTCGACCTTCGAGCGTCGTCTGCGTGTTGGCGTCGGTCTTCCTCGTGTGCGAGGCCGTAGAGGTGGCAGAAGAAAACACAGGAAGATTCCTGTCATCAACCACGCTTATCGTCCCCTCTTCACGCCATCCAGGTCAAAGGCAAGTGCTGTGAACTTTGCAAATCTAATTTCAGTGCCACTTGTGCTGCCTAGTCAGTCGCAGTCCGGCTTCAACTTCAAAATTGCTCAGCTCAACCCGCGTTCCGTCGACTGCTCTCGAAAACGTTCCGCGATCAACGACTTCATTATTGAAAACAGTGTTGACATTTTTGGTGTCACGGAGTCTTGTTTACTCCCAACTAGGGACGAGGCTAAATGTGTCGACCTGCTCCTCCTCCTGGCTATAGAGCTATCTCCTGTCCTCGCTCTTCCCGCGGCGGCGGCATCGCTTTCGTCGTGCGTGACTCTCTGTGCTCCCACCTCACCTCCACCACCATCTTCCCGTTCCAGCATTCCTCCTTTGAACTTGCCCATCTTTCTGTCACCCTATGTCAGCACTGTCTTCAGCTTTTCTGCATCTACCGTCCTCCCCCCAACCAAATGAACAAACTCTCTGATGCTCTTTACATTGAGGAGTTCCCGTCCTTCCTGGAACACTGCAATGCAATCAGTGGCTGTCCTGTCATCGTTGGTGACTTCAATGTTCACGTCAACGTCCCCACTGACTCCCTCGCGCTTCGATTCGCCGGTCTGCTGGACAATTTCAGTCTGCACCAGGCTGTCACCTCCCCGACTCACCAGAAAGGTCACACCCTTGTCCTTGTCATCAGCCGGCGTAACGACAACGTGCTGCATTCCACAGCCCCAGATTTCACTCTGGACTTCTCCGACCACTACTGTGTTGTTGCCCAGCTCCGCCTCTCACGTCCCTCACGCCTTCCTGTGTACGTGGAGGCCAGAAAGATCGCTGCTGTCAACACCGTCACCTTCCAGTCTGATCTTCGGCCAGACTGGACGCCTCTTCACACTTGTCAGCTGACCAGCTCCACCATCTCCTGCCCAGTCTACTAGATCAGTACGCCCCAGCCACCTGCCACCAGATCTCCAGCCAGCCTCCCTCACCCTGGTTCACCTCCGTCGGACCTCAGCTGCTGCAGGCTAAGCGAGAACGGCGCCAGGCAGAGCGTTGCTGGCTCAAATCTGGACTACATGTTCGTAAACAAATTTTTCGTTCTGCCAATAAGCTAGTTACCAACATTCTGGACAGTGCCAAATGCTGTTTTTACAGTGCCAAAATCCTAGCCTGTAGTACATCCCGACAACTGTTTACTGTATCCAATACTCTGCTTGGCAAATTAAAGTCCACACCTGAATTCTGAATTCTGAATTCCACTCTGTGTTGGTAGAAGAGGTCTGCAAAATCTTGAAGCAAGTCACAGTCAAAAATTTGAACTTGACCCTCTCCTGTCATCCCTTCTTACCTGCTGTCTTGACGATCTTCTCCCATACTTTACATCCATTATCAATGACTCCTTACAATCAGGTTGTTTTCCCACTCTGTTCAAATCTGCAGTTGTCAGACCTCTCCTGAAGAAGCAAAACTTAGATTCTGAAAATTTCAAGAACTACAGACCTGTCTCTAATCTCCCATTTCTTTCCAAACTGATTGAAAAAGTTGTTCTCGCCCAACTGTCTGAACATCTCTCTGTAAACAATCTCTTGTACTCAAACCAGTCAGCTTACCGGGCTGGCCATAGCACCAAGACAGCGCTTCTCAAGATAGCAAACGATCTCCTCGCAGCTGTTGATGGAAACAAAGTTTCTCTTCTCTCTCTCCTAAATTTGTCTGCTGCCTTTGATACAATAGATCACTCCATTCTTATCTCAAGACTCAACACTTGTTTGCAAGGCGTCTAAATGTCAACATGTCACTCTCTGTTGCAGTCCCTCCATTGGCTTCCAATCCAGAGTCGAATTGACTACAAGCTGGCTTCTATCTGTTTCTCTTCTGTGTCTAGTACTGGACCAAAATATGTTTCCGACATCCTCCACATCTACACCCCATCCCGTCAACTTCGTTCCTCTGCCGACAGCCACCTCTAGCGCATTACTTCTGTCAGAACAAAATCTTTTGGTCAACGTTCTCTCTCCTTCCAAGGACCAGCTGTCTGGAATACACTTCCCATCAGTGTCAGACACCTACCTTCACCCTCTTCTTTCACATCTGCTGTTAAAACAAATTTCTTCTATCAGTCGTACCCCCCCCCCCTCTCCCCTCCCCCAACTTCCCAATCCACCTTCCGAGTGTCTCAGTGGGGTTTTGTGTGCACGCGAGAGTACCTGACGGTTGTTTCGTTCGTACGTGCAGGCTGTGTTGATGTGGGTGCGTGTGTTCATGCGTGCGGGTGTCTGTGAGCGTGTGTGTGTGGCCATGCGTGAGCACGTGTACGCGCGCGCTCCTGCGAGTGTGTGTGTGTGTGTGTGTGTGTGTGTGTGTGTGTGTGTGTGTGTGTGTGTGTGTGCGCGCGCGCGCGTGTGTGTATCTGTGTGTGTGTGTGTGTGTGTGTGTGTGTGTGTGTGTGTGTGTGTGTGTGTGTTGGTTATGTAAAGTGCTTAGAGCCCTAATTTTCAGAGAACAGGCGCTACATGAATTAACATATATAAGCTGGGTTTTTTTTTTTTTTTTTTTATCCTCATCCACATTTACACATTCATAGGCAAAATCTTGTAACGGGGTTTTCACAAAATCTCTCCAAATCGTTTCCTATAGGGACAACCCCAAGTCTTGTCTGTTTCAGGGCCACTCTGAGGCAAAAGATGTCCAGGAACTCAAAGTAATGGCTAATTCCGAAACCACACTGTAAAGATCAGTACAAAAGATATCTGGTTTTATCCCTAATAGATGCCGACCATTCTAGAACATACATGTCAATTAACCTCTAAGCAACACATCTGAAAAAAAAATGCCAGAAAAGAAATGTCAGTTTTACCGACTGTTAGAGCACACAGAATGTCAAAGTTGCCATCAGACCACCTCGTGTTCTCGTGTTAGGAATGAAAGATATGTATGTATGCGGAGAATGTATCATCCGCACACAGAAATCATGACACTTCACAATGATGTGAAGTATCTTTAACATTTTCATCCAGTATGTTCTTCAAGTCATGTTTTTTGGATTCACTGCTACCAGTTCTAAGCAGACTGTTTTCTCTTCCTCCATACCTCTCCTGCACCTCACACACCCACCACAGCCACTACCACCACCACCCCCACCTCTGAGGTTCTTATCGACAGACTTCGGAGTGAGCTGGGAGGGACGGGCGGAAAAGCGGGCGACTCACACTCTAATTTCGCCAAGAATGATTGATCTGCGACGCTGTCCCTTCGCTGCTACAGCAGGGAGGAAGGAGAGGAGTGGGGTGGGGGGGGGGGGGGTGGGGGGTGGGGGGGTTGAGAATCCGGAGATGGTGAATGACCTTCCTTCCCCCTTTCCTTCCTCAGTCTCGTGGGCACAGAGGTACCGGCACCCAAGGTCTGTCCAGTCTTTCCTCCTCAGTGCTGGCCGCTGGAGGAGTGCAGTGTGTCAGACACACTCACTGTGCTGACCACATCAGCACAGTCAGGAGTGTTCCCAGACAGCGGGCTGGAGTGGCGATCGGGAAGGCAGGGTGAAGTGCACGGGGAGCTGACTGCAAAGAGCACAGTGCGTTTTTTGGGATGGAGGCGGAATGAAGACGGGCGGCATGGAGATGGAACCGTTATCGATCGTTGCGGGCGCTGTCGTCGCTTCTTCGGTAGAGGTAAATGCAGGAATGGGGGAGGGGAGGGGAGGGGGGGGGGGGGAGGGTCAGGGGATCGGTTTGAGCCACAGCTGATTCAGGTTGATGGGGTAAAGGTTGTGGCACAAACTCTGTTAATGTCAGCCTTCTCTTTTCTGGCCGCACTAAACACGGGGCGGCACTCCAGGCCTCTGCTACAGCTGTCTCTTCCCCGTTCATCACTGTCAGTCAATCATCAGTGCCATGGTGCTACAGCTGTCTCTTCCCCATCCATCACTGTCAGTCAATAGTCAGTGCCATAATGCTACAGCTGTCTCTTCCCCGTTCATCACTGTCAGTCAATAGTCAGTGCCATAATGCTACAGCTGTCTCTTCCCCGTTCATCACTGTCAGTCAATCATCAGTGCCATGATGCTCGTCCCCCCCCCCCCCCCCCCCCCCTCAACATCCTACTGACCTATGATTTGTGCCTGCGATATTTTTTTCACATGATGCTAAACAGCAGATAACGTCGGTCTATGAGTCCATTGCCTGCACTGTAAAGTAGGCAAGGATTGTGTACACAAAATGTGAAAGTGTTTGATAAATGAAGTCTGTTGTGACAAGCAGTAATAATATGACGCTATTCCACTCAAACGTTACATGTCTTTATCCGAAAGTAATGTTTCGTATTAGTCATACACAGTAAACGTACCACAGTATGGTAGTATTTGTTTACCCAGAAAACAAGAAGTATATATAATTTGGCGATGTTTGTTTCCTATAGAGCACAATAAATCAAAGAGGCAGTGTTTGTTTTATGCTGATCTTGCTAGATTCAAAGTGACGGTGTTTGTGTCATGTGAAGAACACTATAACTACAAAAGTGCAATGTTTGCTTTATCTAAACCACAGTGTGCATAACGCAGTGCTGATTGGTTGGTTGGCTATTTGTTTGTTTGTTTTTTTTTTTCTCTTTTTTCGGTTTTGTTTCTTTCTTTCTTCAAAACGCAACAAAGACGAAGTGGTAGATTTTGCTTTTACTAGTTATACTGCACCGAGTGGGAAGAAAATAGCAGATTGCAGGTTGTGCGTTGTTAGTGGAACAAAAGTTGTCTTCACATGCTTTGATTAATATTTGGAAAGAATTACGACTTGAAAATCTATTAGCCGTTTAGCTGGATTTCTTTCTCTTGTATTACTATTTTGATAGTGTAAGTGTCTATGTATGTGTATATTTCTGTAGTTATGTATGTGTTTATAGTTTTTTTTCTTTATTTCTTACTTCTTTTTTTTCTCAAGATGCGCATGAGCAACAGTTAGAATAACAAAAAGAGATGTACACGCAGGCATACGTTCGCGCGTGCGCCTATGCTTACATAACGCACACGCGCTGGCACATGTACACACACACACACACACACACACACACACACACACACACACACACACACACACACATATATATATATATATATATATATATATATATATATATATATACATATATATATATATATATATATATATATATATATATATATATATATATGTGTGTGTGTGTGTGTGTGTGTGTGTGTGTGTGTGTGTGTGTGTGTGTGTGTGTGTGTGCGTGTGTGTGTGTGTGTGTGTGTGTGTGTGTGCGTGTGTGTGTGTGTGTGTGCTTATGCTAAAGCTCGTGTTAAGGCATACAACCACTACCAAGTGATTAAGAAGTTGAAATCAGTAATGTTTACTTATTCGACATGTCTACGCTGACAGTTTCTTTCTAATTCACTAGCTCCTTTCTTGGTTTCCTAGCATAATTATGTGGCCTTTCTTAGTTTACTCATACGTAACGTGCTTCTACGACCGACTTGCTTTTTTGTCAGATTAATTTAGTCACCGTTTGTCATTTTCACTGCCAAACCTCGGTCACAGACAGCAGCTTTCGAATTTTTTGTCTCATGGAAAAAGTAGGTTTCAAAGTGAGGTGGATGTAGGCGAAAATTGAAACACATTTTTTTAAAGTAATTCTCTGTGTTCATCGAAAACAAGGACAAACAAATTACAAGAAAAAAAACATGGAAAAAGTTTACATTTATAAGAGGAAACTTGGTAAAATCAGACCAAGTGTAACTTATTTCTCAGAAGAACAAAAGTAGGAGGAAGCTGAAGGGAGAGTGTGAAAGCAGAGAAGACATGCCATGTCCTGGCTGGCTGCACATGTCAAGGCATGCCTCTCATGGCCATGTCTTAACACACGCAGCTATTGGACATCTACTCTAAGCTGGGGTATCTTTGCCTTTGGAATTCACTTGTATTCCTCCTCGTCTAGATCCAGCCAGAACTCTTTTCAGCTTCCTCTGCCATTGCCCTTAGAGTTATGGCCCTCTTTCCCCCATACATCCAGAGCTATTTTATTACATCATGGACTGAGGAGCCTGCAACCCAACCCCCCCCCCCCCTCTCTCCTCCCATTCACTCACCAGCCTCTCTTTATGTAATGGTGATTCCCTCTACTTGCTGGTTAGGCTGGCAGCCTACTCGGTCTTGTAGACATCCACTTCCTCTTGTTTGCCTTTTTTTTATGATACCACAGTGAGTTCAACAAGCATTTTTGTTTGAATGAACCTGGTTGAAGTACTGAATGTGGTCTCATGGTACTCTTCCTGATTACCTCCGAATGAGTTAGTTTCAAAGTGAGGTGACTACAAATCTTAAATGAATGTCAGCAACTGTGACAAGAGTTGGGAGTGGTTGGTGGGTCTTCTAGGGGAAGGACTGGGAATATTTTCTGTATAAGAAGTATATCAAAATTTCACCGCCACCCTCTCTCTAACCAGAGGTGAAAGGAGCAACTTTCCAGTACTAGTCATCCAAAGAAATTTATATTTGTTCCTGGGACTGTTAAAATACTCAATAGTGGCTCTGAGATAAGTTTCCTTAGGCTTGTACTCTTAAAAGTACTTGTAGCTCTTAGAGACAGAACTAGAGAGAAGTTCAAACATTCAACACTGACTGAACAACAGAGAACTGACATAAGTTAAGTGCAATGTCACACATCAACTTTACTTGCTTGCACATGAGTAAGTATAGACAAGTCTGTTCTATATGCTGTTTTAGTTTTCACTGTTTCATCATTAAGTGAGCAAAAGCTCTGAATGAGTTGAATTAAATTGAAGTCCATTGGATCATGACAACTCAGCTTAAGTCGGAGAGGATAGTTGATCTCTCCGGTGGCTGGTGACTGATCCTGTTGCTGTAGTGCTGGGCTGAGGTGTGTCTTCACAACCAGTCTTGCCCAGTATGTAATGTAGCCACTGTTTGTAGTGTAGCCCTGGTGTAAGGTGTAGCCACAGTGTATGGCATAAACCACGGTACTAGGTATTTTCTGGGAGAATAGTGAAACGTTTTGACTGGAGTTTTCAGATCAGAGGGAGATAACTGTGCCCTCTCTCTTGATTACCCTGTGGTATTTTCATGTGCTTCACTTACAGCTGGGTCAGAGGAGCAGTGAATGTCAGAGACTACAGGTCTCCTGGTATGTATTCTAAACTGTCACATTAGGTTTCTGATCAGGCTGACAGGGTGTCAATCAGGACACTGAGAGTGAGAGGGGGAGGGTTCTGTTCCTCCCATCACTCACGAATTGAATTAAACAAAAGCGTTTGAACTACAATGGTTTTGGTGCCTCGATCAACGTGTGATAATTAACAAAGCATAGTGGCAGAATGTATGCGAATTAGCTGAGTGTGAATAACCACCCTTACACCACTCACTCAGCTATGCACGACTGTTGGTGAGTGGGTGGGTGAATATTACAGAGGGGGTGGGGGGAGGGGTAGTAGGGAAGTAGGGAGGTAAGGGAGAAGCAGACCCCTTAGCGGCGATGTGACGTAAACTTGTTTTGCAACATATGTTGCTAAGGCCTACTGCTGGTTTCAAAGAGTGTTTCTGACTGAGGGAGGGAGAGGGGGGGGGGGGGGGGGGGGGGAAGGGGGGGAGGGGTTGAGAGGGAGAGTTGGCACAGATTTGAATAGATTGTGTGTCATGTGTGTGACACACACAGGAGAGAGAAAAGGGGTGGATGGCATCTGTGTTTGTACAATTTGTACAAGAGAGTGGGTGCTTGGGACCGATGGGGGTAGACTGGTCAAGTGACTCGTCACAGTAATTCCGCCGGTTAGCATGCACAAAGTACATGACAAAACACGACGCGTTTCGACCTTTTGGGTCTTTGTCAGGCAAGATAAACAATGTTCAGGACAATGAAAAACAAAGAACGGGCAACTATTGATCTTCTCAAATTGGCGCATGATGAGTGTTAAATGAAAACGAGGCCTTTGGGAAAGAGACAATGCAAGTTAAAGTAGTAATGATAATGATAACAATAAAGATAGCAATGATAATAACAATAATGATAGTGATGATGATGATGAAAATATTGAAAAGATAATAAAGAAAGGGTTACTACCATTTTTTTTGGTGATGATATGATGATAGTAGTTGTAGTATTAAGAGTGGCTGTACATACAAGAGAGTAGGCCTAGAAAGGAGAGGGGTTAGAGGATTGTCAAACAACATGGTTGTAGTGGGCAACAGTGTGAGTGGCAATGATGATGGTGATGATAATGACAATGATGATGATGATGACGGGAGATACCAGATCATTGTCACAAGTTTTTTTTTTTTTTTTTTTTTTTTTAAAGAATTGGAGCTTATGCTTTGTTACTAATCTTTACACATTTTAACAAACGAGCAATGAGGTGCCAAATTCGAGAAGATAAGTGATTGACCGTTCGTTTTCATTGTCCTCACTGGTGTTTATCATGCCTGAAGAAAACCTGAGAGGTCAAAACGCGTGGTGTTTTGTTTTGTAACATGTTTGTTCCCTTTGTATGGTGGATTAATTATGAGTTTTCTGCTTTTATTTAAATGTGTTTCATTTTCTGCCTGCAGTCTCCTCATTTTGAAATTAATCTTTTACCTGACAGACTGACTGCTATGAACGCTTGGAAAAAAAAAAGGTTACTGTATATATTACACCATTCCATAATCACTCCCTTCAGTTCATATTGCCATGATTCCTTTATATGCCATATGCTAGGTTTATAACTTACAGACATAAAATAGAAATTGGAACACACACACACGAAGAAGAAGGGATGCAGGCCAGATTGGGGGTTAAAACTTGTGGCTGGTGTGGGCTGGTCAGAGGTCCTGATGCTGAAAATGTTTGAATGGAAAGTGAATCTTCTGTGCTTCTCTGGAGGATGGATAAAAAAGGTCTGGACCAGAATAGGACAAAGTGGTTATTTTTCCACACAGATAAAAATGAATTCAAAGGACCATTTTATGTAGTGCATAATGAATACAAGGGGTAGTGTTTGCTTTATGCAGAAAACAAAACAAATGCAAAGCCGCT
>JADBJO010002724.1:60000-62500 GCA_016801955.1 Conus betulinus
CAGATGGGGTTAAACATGCTGATACTTAACTGTCCACTTTTGTTGTTGTTGCTTCTGTTTTTGTTGTGATCAGTGGGCTAACAGCTGAATCTATCTACGACGGAAGACAGTGTAGTGTTTGGCTGTCTTTGTTGCATTTCATCTGTGTGTGTGTGTGTGTGTGTGTGTGTGTGTGTGTGTGTGTGTGTGTGTGTGTGTGTGTGTGTGTGTGTGTGTGTGTGTGTGTGTGTGTGTGTGTGTGTGTGTGTGTGTGTGTGTGTGTGTGTGTGAGAGAGAGAGAGAGAGAGAGAGAGAGAGAGAGAGAGAGGGAGGTGAAAATATGCTTTTTGAGTGCTGGCAATGATAAGTTTACAATACAACTGAACAGTTGACAGCTTGAAGCTGTATCTCAAGGTTCATTTGACTGAAAATAACACAAATGCACTTCGTAAGCATGGCTGTTTAAGAGAAGTGGGTTTGAAGGTGACATTTCAATGTCTGTTGCAAATGTTGATAATCGTATGGGTTGGTCTGAAATTTTTTTCTCCACGCATGTGAGTTTTGTTAGTTTGTGAAAAAGCTGGCTAGCGGTACCCACAATACCTTGTGTTGCATGTGAAATTGGGCCATAACCTCACTAACAGGTCTTTGACTTCGTTTTTCAAGTTACTTGATACATCCCTGACATGGTCTCTGTTGCTGGCCGACCTTTAGCAGTTCTCTGACAGTCAAGCACAGCTGAACTATTTTGGTGATTCAGAGCTGTAGCAGTTCTCTGACAGTCAAGCACAGCTGAACTATTTTGGTGATTCAGAGCTGTAGCAGTTCTCTGACAGTCAAGTGCAGCTGAACTATTTGGTGATTCAGAGCTGTAGCAGTTCTCTGACAGTCAAGTGCAGCTGAACTATAGTGGTGATTCAGAGTGCTTTAGCAGTTCTCTGACAGTCAAGTACAGCTGAACTATAGTGGTTATCAAGTGCTTTAGCGGTTATCTGATTATCACGTACAATTGAGCTATAGTGGTTATTCAGAGCTTTAGCAGTTATCTGACAGTCAAGTGCAACTGAGTTATTCAGAACTCTAGTAACATTGGTAATCAAGTATAAGGAGCTTTAACAGTTTTCTGATAATCAAATACAACTGAGCTATACTGGTTATTAGGAGCTTTAACAGTTGTCTGACAATCAAATACAACTGAGCTATACTGGTTATATGATAGTCACGTACAACTGACCTACCGCAGTTATTCGATCGTAAAGTACTGAAGATGTAGCCAGGGAGAAAGTTACAACATATCAGTGATACCGAACATAGAGACCATGCATGCACTGTCTTCTATTAAAATCTTTAATCCCCGACCTTTCCTTTACAAACATCAGGTTATGCATCAGATAAAAACAACTCATTCAGTTGGCCACATGACTGAGCTGCAAATCACACGGTTGTGTAGCTTTGGCCAGAGTGTGCTAAGGCATGGGTACTGGCGAATAGTATTCACAATTGAATGCATATGTGTGTGTGTGTGTGTGTGTGTGTGTGTGTGTGTGTGTGTGCGCACGCGTGTCCATACGCGAGTGCGTGCGTGCGTGCGTGTGTGTGTGTGTGTGTGTGTGTGTGTGTGTGTGTGTGTGAGAGAGAGAGAGAGAGAGAGAGAGAGAGAGAGAGAGAGAGAGAGAGAGAGAGAGAGAGAGAGAGAGATGTTACAAGTACCAGTGAAGTATAGCACTTAGCGGATGGTCAAGAACAACTGACTGAGCCATATTAATCATATCATCATTTGATCGCTAAATGCAGCTGAGCTATTGTAGAGATTTGACACCCCTTTTCTTTGGCCACCAATTCATCATACAAACCCTAGCCAATATTATGTTGGATGGTGTATCTTCCGTTCTTTTCCAGATCTTAAGGTTCTGCTTTGCCATGGCCACTGCGCCGTCAGCTTGGCATGTTCTCTGCCAGTCTTTGGCTTGGGTTGGACTGATCTCACCACCTTGTCTTCCAAGTCCATGCAGGCACGTAGTAAAACGACTGTGCCCACGGTGTACTCCTGCGCTAAGAATTCCAGGAATAGGTTTAGTGGGCTTGACAACAGTAGAGTGCAATGTCAATATCACCACGTGGGATACCAAGCCTTTTTCTTGTGTCTCTGTCCATTTGACCTTCATGGATGCCAGTGAACAAGTACTGATATCGTATATCATTTCCGGGATCAGACAGAGAAGCCTGGGTACCAGCAAGCACCAGACCTTGTATTGACCAGGGAGAACACGCTGGTCTATTATCTGCAGACTTTTTTTTTCTCCCATTGGCTTGGTTTCTTTCCTCTACTTTGATTCCTTCCAAGAATGATCATACCACCTTCCAAGGTGCTGGGCTGATTCTTCTTGGAATGGCTTGGATGGCGACAATGCGCGTGAATGCTCCATTCCTTTTCCTTTCTGCCGGGGAAGGCTTGGCCATGTCCTTGGTTTGAAACTTCTTGATTGATGAAGCAAATAACTTGTGTGTTTTAGCATTTTCT
>JADBJO010002724.1:65000-75000 GCA_016801955.1 Conus betulinus
AACTGTAACATCATAAGACTTACATGTATGTTGGTCTTATGATTATAGGACACAGAATTATACATGCAGAGAAACAAAATCATCTCCTACACTCTTTCCCTATGTTGTCTCCTCCCCCGCTCTCCCCCCACTCTCCAGCACGTACAAACACCCAAGACACACTAACACATGCACACACACACACACACACACACACACACACACACACACACACACACACACACACACACACACACACACACACACACACACACACGTACGCACGCACGCACACACATTATTCAGGATCAGACATATCAGCAGGTTAACAGTGTTGTGCATAAATGTAATCATCGTTAAGATAAGCATGGAATAGGAAGGTCTTCAAGTCTTGAATTACAAAATAGATGATGAATGAACAGCAGATACCTGACACAAGTTAAGTGTAATTTCACACACCATCTTTACTTACTTATGTATACAAGCGTAAAACATACAAATCAATAGAATTTCAGTCAAATCAGCCTTTGCTTGGGCTGATTGTTTCCCCACTTCATTCCATCACAAAGAGAGAAGGGATGTTTTGATAACTTGACTTGATGTCCTGGGAGGGTTATGATACTAGGTTGTTTGATTGGAGAGGTGTGTGGATCTCCCTCTTTACTGATGACCAATCCACGTGTTTGCTAGACAGACTGGTCAGTTGACTTACCAAGGCACCACAGTGGAACCTTAGAGTGTGGTACTGGCTTTTTGTCAGCTTGCAGCTGGTCTGTCAGGAGGGGCCAGGGAAGATTTGGTCCTCTGGTTGGGTGGCAGCTGTCAGCACAGGAGGCAGGAGTGGAGATAGTGTTAAATGTCCTCTGTTATACCCAGCCAATAGTGCTGATTTGTCACCCATTGAGCTGTGAGCCCAACCCCCAAGTGGCCTTTGGAGTGGAGTGTGTGTCTGCCACTTCCAGTACTCGGGTCTGGTGTGGAGCCAGGATGACAGATTGTGAGTGGTTTCTATCCGTCTGGTGGAATAAGAGACCGTTCCACCTGAAAAAGGCACCCTGGCAAGGGGGGTGGGGGGGGGGGGGGGGGGGGTGGGTGTAATGAAGTTTGTGCTGCTTCCCATAGCATTTAGCTGATGTCTGGTCAGTCAGCTGAGCCCTTTGTGTCTCCCTGTGGGGAGGAAGTTTGAGTCTGTTCAGTGCCCTTGTCTGAATTGTGAATACAATTTCAGTCTGAGGTGGGCTCCACAGGATGACTTAACCGTACCCAAGCATGAGGTCACAGATCGGATTGTCCATAACCTTGACCTCCCCTGTTTGTTAAGTCACCCTTTCTGCCTCTGATGCATGTCAGATCGACAAGCTGTCAGAGGAGCGGGACAGCCAATACTATCATTATAGAAAAGAATGGGGGGGGGGGGGGGGGGGGGGGGGGGGGGGGGGGGGGGGGGGGGGGTAGTACTCTGAAGGAGAGGGGAATGATCTGGAATGAGACAGCCACTTCCCTCCCATCACTTGTGTGTGACGTAATGTTGCTGGGATCAGAATGACAATCTTTAAGATCCTAGCACTTATAAGCATTTATGCTAAGGAACGAAAGTGTGATGTCCACTTCTTTTAGACACATGCGGGCACAGACCTCCAGCCTGTCCATGGAACTGCATAAGGCACGGGTAGATCGCCCGGCGGCCTATGGCCATTGTTCCTGTGACCGGCTTGCATGTAGGATGGAAGAAAAAGAGGGAGTTTGGTGGCTTCTCTGAAGTGGAGGGGGAGCATGAGGAGATCCTCGTCTCAACCACGAGTGTGATCACTGCCTGATCAGAGGAGGGAAGGAGGGAAGGTCGCAGCTGGGTACCCTGCTAGAGTTATGTCACCATTGTCTGCGCCATTGTCGCCATCGTCGCGGGCCTTGCACGGTTTGGATGTGATCCAACATCAGCCAGACAGACTGAGGGAAGAGCGTGAGGGGGGAGGGTTGAAGGGTGAAGGTAGATATGACGTAACTCATTAATCGTAATTGCAGTTTGTAAGAGAGAGAGAGACACAGAGAGAGAGAGAGAGAGAGAGAGAGAGAGAGAGACAGACAGACAGACAGACAAACAGAGAAACAAAGAGAGGGAGGTTGTGGGTGTTGGGGGTGGGGGGAGAGAGGGGTCGAAAAGATGGCACGCGCCAACAATTGTCACGTCAGTTTATGATAGCCTTCCAAAGATTCTTGATTTTTCACATTCCTCCCAAAATTGCTGTAGGATTTCTTTTTCTTTCTCGAAACCAGCATTTGATATAAGTGCAGCTCACATTTCCTTCCGTGTGTTGCTTGATGCTTTGATAAGAAGTACAGCTCTCATCTAAAACCACTTCATGTTGATTTCCTGAATGTGTTTTTGTCAGAAGCTTCCTGTTATTCACAGTGGCTTTTTTCGTTCCAGATTTAAAACTGTTTGAACCCTATGTGTTATTTTTCTCTAATATTTCAACATATTTCATATTTAAAACTATTTGAACCCTTTGTGTAATTTTTCTCTAATATTTCAATATATTTCATATTTAAAACTATTTTTTAATCCTCTGTGTTATTTGTCTCTAACATTTCAAATATATTTCACTCCGTGTCATTCTCTGCTAACATTTGATATCTTAGGTTCCACTTTGTGACAGACTGCTGTGTCTCACATGTAATGCCTCATTCGTTTGTTTAATTGATTGTTAATAATTCTTTTTTTTTCTGCTAGTGTGATAGTCGAAAAACGATGCTAAATACTTTTCCTACCTCTTCAGGAAGAAACTGAATGCATTATATTCAACAGAAGAATACATAACCAGAACTAATTTTGAATTACCTGTTTTCCGCGTGAATACCAATTTCTAATTTTTGCTCTGCTTGAATTCTATTCACGAGGTTGTTCATTTCAGTGCGATATTGTTCTTGTATTTATTGTGTGCTTTGTACTCTCTGTCTGTCTCTGTCTCTCTGTCTCTGTCTCTGTCTCTCTCTCTCAAGAAGAAGAAGAAGAAGAAGAAGAAGAAGAAGAAGAAGAAACACAAGCATTATATTCAATAGAAGAACACATTGCTAAAATTCATTTCAAATAGCCAGCTTTCCACATGAATACCAGTTTTTATGTTTTCTCCGATTGAATTCTATTCTCAAAATCGTTAATTTCAGTGCAATATTTTCTTTTATTTATTGTCTGCTCTCTCTCTCTCTCTCTCTCTCTCTCTCTCTCTCTCTGTGTCTCTCTCTTTCTCTCTGGGGAGTCCTAAGGGCACCACACTGAACAGTTCACCAGGTATCTCAGGCATCTCCAATTCTGTGAAGAGTGGGCCAAGGCCTGCATCATTGCAGCTGTTTCCCCATCCACTCTGCAATGTTGGCAGTTCATCATTTTGTCTTTGTTTCACTTTGCATTGTTCTGTTTCTTTGTTTGTTTTGCTGTTTTGTTTTTGCTGTCTTTCCCTCTGTCTCTCTTCTTCAGCAGTTTGGTAGGTGGGTTGTTTCAGCAAGGCCACTGGAATTGTTACATGGCTATACCATTGTGGTTTTCTTTTCCGGGCTGATGTCAGTAAATCTTTGTATGGTCCCATATGCTGTCTTATGGTTAGTTACAATTCATGTGATCGTTTTTCTTTTTTTGCAGTAGGTGTTTGTTGATGAGTGATAATCAGGGTCTTTGATATTTAGTGTCTTGTGGTATCATGTCATTTCCATGGCCTGAGATTTTTTCTTTCCAGATTCACTGTGAGAATCCATACCTCACATGCACACAGGAATAGAGAATATACCTGTGCACACACTGGACAGTTCTGTAGCTGTCTTTGATACACTTAGGAAGATTTCTGCTTTGGATTGCTGACAGCTAAAGATGGATGCCAAGTAAATGAACTGTTGAACGGATTGTTGCATCTGACCAGAGATGGTTATATCATTACTGATGGTGGGGGCCGGAATAGTTCAGTGGTAGAGTGCCAGATTGTGCTGAGTCACTTGACAAGTCCACCTGATTCGTCCCAAACGCCAACCCTCTTGTACAAATTGTACACGTACACGCACACACACACACACACACACACACACACACACACACACACACACACACACATACATGCCATTCTCCCCCCCTTTTCTAATCTATGCCAACTCTACCCTCTCAACCCCCCCCCCCCCCCCCCCCCCCATCCTTCTCTCCCTGATGTAGCGAAAGTATGCACGACAAGTTTACCTCACATCGTAACAATGTCGCCCATCTCCCCCCCCCCCCCCTCACCCCCTCCCTCTCCCTGCTGTCAGTCTGAGACACTCTCTGAAACCAGGCAGCAGCCTGGCAGTGACATCCAGGTTTAAAACAAATTACATCAATTTCAAAATCTGTCACATACGCCATCCTCTCTCCCTTACTTTCCTGTAGCCAAGACATGTTCTCATTCTGCTAGATCAGGGTGAGAGCCACCTGCTCCCTCCTTCTCTACCACCACTGCCCCCCCCCTCCTCCCCATTCACCACTGCATGCGCACAGCTGGTGCATGATGCAAGTATGTTAATCAGCGCTTGGTGACTTAGCATGCATTCTGATCTAAAATGTTACCCCTCCCCTGTGAGTGGTGGGAGGAACAAAACCCTCCCTCTCTCCCTCTCAGTGTCTTGAGTGACACCCTATCAGCCAGATCAGAAACCAGATTTGATAGTTTAGCATATAAATAGAAGACCCACAATGTTGCACCCTCACTTTTTCCTCAAGACCAGCTGTAGATCAAAACTGTATCAAGGAAGACCACAGGGTAATCAAGAGAGAGCGCATGGTTATATCCCACTGATACGAATCTCCAGTCTGACATATCACTCATTTCCCAGAAATGTAAGTTGAAACTATGTTTTTACATTTTGAATCTATGCATTGATTGTATATGCATGCTATGTGGTTTAGTAGTGTAACTTTGTGCCAATACTTGGTGACATTTATCAAAATGATGAATGAGGATTCTGTTGTAGTAGTTTGTCTGCCACCATGTGGTAAAAGCTATCACCATGTGATAAACAGTAAATAAGTGGGGTAGTCTTTGCTCCCATAAGGAAACCTAACACAGAGTAACTTTTATTCAAGACTGGCACAGCCTTTTAAACTTGAATAAAGTCAGACAAATACAAAGACGAACAATTTAATAGTGGGGGAAAAACAAGCGCAGGCCAACAACTAAATTGTCTTCATAGTAATGACTTGGCAAAACTTTGAACTTACAGGGGGGGGGGGGGGGGGGGGGGCAGCAGGAGGTTGAAGATGTAAAAACTGGGAAAATGAAATTAAGAAAATATGAAAACTCTTCACTGGCTGCATAAGGGAACCATCGCAATCCCTTTTAAAGGCAGATATATTTGTATTGCCTGCTCCGAAGACAATTTAGTTGTTGCCTGCGCTTGTTTTTCCCCCACTATTAAATTGTTCGTCTTTGTATTTGTCTGACTTTATTCAGTTTAAAAGGCTGTGCCAGTCTTGAATAAAAGTTACTCTGTGTTAGGTTTCCTTATGGGAGCAAAGACTACCCCACTTATTTACTGTTTATTGTTTGCTGTTCCCTGCCTCATTTCATTTCCGATATCACCATGTGGTTAAGATTCTTTATTAACAATCTGACCACTATCCTTCGTGTACAATCTGGCATTTGCCAGTATGCATTTCTATCTGTTAAGATGTTAACTGAATGATAAATTGTGATCTAGTTGCAAAAG
Source organism: Conus betulinus (assembly GCA_016801955.1). Lineage (NCBI taxonomy): Eukaryota > Metazoa > Mollusca > Gastropoda > Neogastropoda > Conidae > Conus > Conus betulinus. The sequence continues at coordinate 70,701 of JADBJO010002724.1, forward strand.
TGAGATGACTGCAGGCAGAAGTCTAAACAAATCTTAAATAAATGTTAGTGAACCACCAAAAAACATGGACAAACGAATCACAAGACAAAACATGACACATTTGGACCTCATAGGTCTTCTTCAGGCAAGATAGAAAACAATAAGGATAAAGAAAATGAACGAGCAATCACTTATCTTCAATCATGTCAGTGCAAGCTAGGCGTTTCAACACCTATCTAGCTTGATTTGATACATTTTAATCCGAAAAACAGTATGCCTGTACTAGGTGAAAACTGTTAAGTTGATTTATGAATGCTGGTGATTGTTTGAATGCTTTGTAGTGTATAACTTTAAGTCTACACCACATGTGCACTTGAGCTAAGTGTATTCCAAGTGAATGTAATTTAACTCATAAGAAACATTGAAAAGTTATTTGACTGAAATTGTATAGCCTTGTACTACTGTCTCCTACACTTTTGTAAATTTTACTCAACCTCTAAACAAAAGTGGAGATTGATAATTATAGCAAATTATATTCATCAAATGATTTGTTGGCTGAGTTCTCACACTTCTTCTGAAAGGTAGACAGCAAATGTGTAAACTTGATAATGCAGACTCTCAGCTACTTAACTACAGACCAGGTTCTCTTTATTACAGACCTGGGACCATGGCTCTGCTACATACCATGGCTATGCTACATACTGTGGCTATGCTACATACTGTGGTTATGTTACATACCATGGCTCTGCTACATACCACGGCTACGCTACATACACAGGGCAAGACAGATTGTGAAGATACACCACAGCCCAGCACTACAACAACAGGTCTACACAGCAGGATCAGTCACCAGCCACAAGAGAGAGATCAACTATACTCTCTGACTTCAGATAAATCCCATTATTCCAAGTAGACTTCAACTCAACAACTCATTCAGAACTTTTCATCACTTAAGGATGAAACATTGAGAACTAAAAATCAACCTTTAGGACAGACTGATCCATTGTAACTAACTTCAACTACTTTCCTGGGTGTAAGCAAGTGAAGTTGATGTGTTACATTGCAAACAAAACATTGACATGTCTATTGTAAACTAACTTCAACTACTTACCTGTGTGTAAGCAAGTAAAGCTGACGTGTGAAAGTGCACTTAACTTGTGTCAGTTCTTTGCTCTTCAATCAGTATGGAATGTTTGAACTTCTCTCTAATTCTGTCTCTCAGAGCTGCAAGTACTTTTAAGAGTACAAGCCTAAGGAAACCTATCCCTGAGGCCTTACTGAGTATTTTAACAGTCCTGGAAAAAAATTCTTTCGATGACTAGTACCAGAAAGTTGCTCCTTCCACTGATAGCTAGAGAGAGGTGGAGGTGAAATTTTAATGTAATTCTCATAGAGAAAATATTCAGAGTCCTGAGGCATTACTGAGTATTTTAACAGTCCTGTAAAAACATAAAAATTTCTTTTGATGACTAGTACCAGAAAGTTGCTCCTCCCACCAATAGCTAGAGAGAGGGTGGAGGTGAAATTTTAACGTAATTCTCATAGAGAAAATATTCAGAGTCCTTTCCTAGAGAGACACACCGACCCACCCCTAAACTCTCATCACACGGACTCATAATCTTGGTGATCCTGTGGTTGTGGGTTTAATCTCTGCTGGACATATCAGTACAGGGGGACTTTTCCCTCAGAGTTAACATTGGTTCTCACTCCATTTCCCATACAGTTCTTCGAATAAGACTATAAACTGAGGTTCCGTCTGTGAACGCACACATAACATCTTGCACACATGTAAAAATCCATCACCAACTTCTGGAAGAGAAGGCCAGTTTGGCTGTTGGTATGGATGACACTTTAAACTTAGCATGCAGCTTCTCTGACATTGGAGTATGGCTGGCATAATGGTGGATAAAAAAAAAACAGCTTCTCTGACATTGGAGTATGGCTGGCATAATGGTGGGATAAAAAAAAAACAAACGGTCATACACGCAAAACTCCACTCCCTTTGTTGGATAGATGGGATTAATCCTTGTCTGTCTACACAGAGAGTGTCCGCAGGAATATCAGCCTGCCTATGCAGAAAAAAATATTGATGGTGGTGTTGTGGTTGGCCATCAGTGTAGTCTTCACAGTGCTGATATCCACGCCATCTTGATACTTCAACCAACCGTTCAACAAGCTTGATGGAATTCTATTGACTGCCAGCCAGGCCATCAATGTGTTCTGCAAATCAAAGGTTAGTATGGGTTCTTCCTCTGATGTTGACTATACTGACATGATCTTCAAGTGCATCAGTCGTGAGGTGTTCCAGAAGTATTTTGAAAAAGTGAAGGAGATAGAAGGTACCCTGGCGAACTCCTATTGAGGGGTGAAACCAGCTTTACAGTACAGTTGCTGGATGTGGTGGTAATTAAGTTTCTGCCCCAATGTTAGATATTTTCATTGTGGGTCGTGGTTTGTCTGCTGCTGCAGATGTTTGGTGAAGGGCACTAGGGCACTAACACCTGTTGAGTAGTACTTCTGCTTCAGTGCAATCCACCTTCTTCTTTGGTATTTGCTCACAGTGCAGTTTTTCAACATGATTTTGAGCATCACTTTGCTGGCGTGCTGACCAAGCTTAGAGTGCGATATTTCTGGCAGTGTTGGAGATTTTTTGGGTTGAGAATTGTAACCCTAGTGACTGACTCCACGTCATGTACCACTCCCCGGTGTGCCAGATTTTATTGCCAATGGCGGTTAGCATGTCAGTTACTGCTTCTCCGCCATGTGTCCAAAGTCCTGCAGGGATGATGATGATGTCTGCAGCCTTCCCACATTTAAGCCATGTCACTGTAGTTAGCAGCTCTTCATGGAGTGTTGGAGAATCATCCTCATTGATAGTTCCTGTGCTGTCAGCCCATCATCATCTCCTTGTCCTCTGTTGCTTTGTACCAGCAACATATACATCCTGAACACCACTAGTTTTTTTCCCCAATACACAATAGCTTTGTACCAGCAACATATACATCCTGAACACCACTAGTTTTTTCCCCCCCAATACACAATAGCTTTGTACCAGCAACATATATACCCTAAACACAACTAGTTTTTCCCCCAGTACACAAAGCTTTGTACCAGCAACATATACATCCTGAACACCACTAGTTTTTTTTTTTTCCCCAAACACAATAGCTTTGTACCAGCAACATATATAACCTGAACACCACTAGTTTTTCCCCCAGTACACAATAGCTTTGTACCAGCAACATATATACCCTGAACACCACTAGTTTTTTTCCCAATACACAATAGCGTTGTACCAGCAACATAATTTATATACCCTGAACACCACTAGTTTTTTTTTTCCCCAATACACAATAGCGTTGTACCAGCAACATATATACCTTGAACACCACTAGTTTTTCCCCCAATACACAATAGCGTTGTACCAGCAACATATATACCCTGAACACCACTAGTTTTTCCCCCAATACACAATAGCGTTGTACCAGCAACAACATAATTATATACCCTGAACACCACTAGTTTTTCCCCAATACACAATCGCACCATAAACCCAAAACAATCATATGATCTGAAGTGGCATGACGCAGTTCATGTTATCTTTAAAAAGATAATTTTATTATTATTATTATTATTATTATTATTATTATCATCATCATTTTTTTTACACAAATCTATTGCAATCTGAGTCTGATGACGGTCAGTGGTTATAACACATTCGCACTCTTTCAAAGTTGCGTGTGTATGTATGTATGTATGTATGTATGTATATGTATGTATGTATGTATGTATGTTTGAAAGAGAAAAGAGAGAGAGAGAGAGACAGAGAGAGAGGGAGAGAGGGAGAAGGAGTGTCTGTGTGTATGAGTGTGCGGCCGCCGCGCGCGCGCGCGCGCGCGCGCGCGCGTGTATGTTTGTATGTGTGTGTGTGTGTGTGTGTGTGCTGGAGTGAACGTACGTGCGTGCGTGCGTGCGTGCGTGCGTGTATGTGTGCGTGCGTGCGTGTGCGTGCTGAAAAAACGTGCGAATATTAAGCCTCCACTAATCCCGCTGGGATCCAAGCGGTGCATGTTGTTGAAAATAGTCAATAATCCCGTCTCCATTCCTGCCCCCCACATTCCAGCACTGTTAGTGCGCGATAGCAGGAGACGTCGGTGTCTGGCTGGACCGTCGAGCAGATGAGAGAGGAAGTGGCGGGGGTGGGGTGGAGGGTGAGGCGAAGGGGGAGGAGGGAGGGAAGGAGGTGGCAAAGAGAGGGGGGTGAGAGAGAGAGAGAGAGAGAGAGAGAGAGAGAGAGAGAGAGGGGGGGGGGGGGGAGGAG